>PVKU01004971.1:0-133631 GCA_004027475.1 Anoura caudifer
CACACACACACACACACACAACACCTCTGATGGCCAGCAGCCACAGCGCTGGGCTCTGTCACCTGCATCATCTTGTGACTCTGTAAGGGAAGGACTGCCAACCCCTTCAGATGAATAAACTGAGGCCCAGAGAGGTCCAGGAACTTGCAGAGTACCGAGACTAGCAAGTGGCAGAGTGGGGTTTTGAGCTTGTGTCTGTCTGACTCCACACCTAGCATGCAAACTCAGTTGTGTCTGTCCAGAGGGGCCTGGAAAGACAGTGGGCAGGTGCTGTGTGCACACCTGCAGAAGGGGATCCACGCTCTCCCACCTCACCCCTCCCCGCTCCTCTGCTGGCTGCCTGACTCCTCTGGACCATGTTGGGCAGTCCCTCCCCTGCCTTCAGTCCCCTTGTGGAGACCTCCCCTCTGCGTCCCTGGGCAGAGCTCAGCGGCTACTGCTTTCTCCTGTCGTCAACACTTTCCTTCTGTGTTGCTTTTTAGAAACTGCCCCGCCTGGTGGAAGGGGAGCTCTTTGAGAGCAAGGCAGTCTGTCCTCCCCCTGTAGCCATGCCCAGCCCCGAGACCAGCCAAGGGGGACCTCAGCGACCATCAACCGAACAGGCATCCTATTTTGTAAGACTCACCCTAAGCGCGGGGAAAGCCTTGTCCTAGCCTCAGCCCAGAGGAAAGTGAAGTTCTGTGGCATGAATGAGGGGCTCAGAGCCACGCAGTAAGATTTGAAGTTCGAGGGTCCCTTGCTTCCGTGTTTGCTCTGCACGGCGACACCACAAGGGATTGAGACCAGGAGAAGGATATAAACATAAGGTGTGTCACAGTCATCAGGACCTGGGAAGGCCTGGGTAGAAAGTTGCAAGAAAGCCCAGAACTGTCAGGCAAAAGTGGCTTGACCTACGGAAGCCTGGGGTCACTGCCATGGGTGATGTAGGAACTTCATCACATTTACTGTTAAGATGACCACTGGCCTGTCTTCCCACCTGGTCTCACCTACTACAGAATCCCCCCCATAGCTCACCTGGGCAGGTGCGCACACAAATACCTTTCTGCTTCTCTGGAAGGAAGGATTGGGCAGGGGTACCTTTTCAATGAGGGGAAGAGATGTTGCAAGCCCACCACAGAGCAAGCAGACTTCCACCCAGAGCTGGAAGGCTGGGGCACAGGAAAAGACACTTGTTCCCTCCCAAGCACATGTGACTGACTGTCATCAGACAGGCTGAAGGGACAGTGGAGCTGGACAGAGCACAGCTTGAAGCCAGCCTCTGGAGCTCATGACCTGTGTGACCTTGGGCAAGGGCACCTCATCTCTGAGCCTCCACTCCCTCGTGTAAACAGTAAACATTATTGCACTCATCTGGGAGCGCTGTTAATGAGCATCAGATGAACTGAGAGAGAGACATCACCTCCGCCCAACAGTGCGTGTTCCTCTTAGAGACAATGGCCTTGCTTGGAGGAATGCCTGAAGACTTCCCGTGGTTTCTAGAAAGGGCTGAGGTTTGCCTGACTCACTCAGGTCGAAGAAGAAGATACTGCATGGGAACACAGTGGCCAGAGGCAAAGGGAACTTCGGAAAAGACGTCCATGTGTAATCAGTGCCCTGAGAGAGGATGTGCAGGAGGCAAGACGGTCTTTGGTGGACCTGTAGGGTAGATGCCTGCAGCAGACAGTGGTTTTCAAGTTCGAGAACTCCTGTTCAGAAAGGGAAAGGTAGTGGCTAGTTATTGAGCAGTAACCCCGGGCAAGGCGCTGGCAGGCTGCAGACAGGCTCTGGCATCGGGAATGGAGGCCAGCGATTTACCAGGGCCGCACAGCCAAGTCCCCAGCGCTGGCCTCCCGTGGCACTTTGCACAGCTGTTCAGTCCACTCAGCATTTGTCACGCTTTCTAGGAACTGCTTGTTTATTTATTCATCGCTCCTCCCAGGTTGCAAGGGACCGTATTCTGTTTGTCCAGCAACCCCAGCACATGGCGCGGGGTCTGTCGAGGGGCTAGCTCGTGTTTGCTAGAAACAAGAGGAACAGATGGTGATCTGTTCCTGGGCACTGAGCTCAGACCCTCTGACTCCACGATCCCTGTTCTGTCCCCTCCAGCATGTCACCGAGTCTTTAAGGGGAACATATCTATTTTTGTGAACGTCCTGAAATCCTAGACAATGAAAAGCAGTTTTCAGAACTAGTGGGATGGAGGCATTCATGCTTTCAACGTGACCCCCCCAAAACCTCAGTCACCAAACTCAGCTTCTGCTCCAGGGATTAACTGCCTGCAGCAGAGAGGTGCCCAGGCTCATGTCGGGGCTGGTGCAGACAAGCTGGAAATTGCCAACAAAGCCTGGGTATGAGGTGAAGACTGGTTTTGTTGAATTTACTCTCCCCGTGTAAATATGCCCAGGTCTGCAGCCTGTGGTTTCTGCCTCCAGATAAGGCCCCACCCATACGACCTTGAGTTAACAGCCTACAGGCCCCTGAGATGGCAAGCGGTGGGAAGTGGGGGTGGCTCGTCGGGGAAGCTAGACAATCATCTGCTGGTGGAAAATCAAGCTGGCTCACCCTCTGGGTGCACTCTCTCTGTGCTCTGACACTTGGTGACGGGGGCCCTGTCCTGGCCCCAGGGCATTAGGGAGCAGGCTCTGACCCTTCCTGGATGGGAATCCATCTGGCCAAAGTGTGCATCTGGCCCCTGTGCTCCCCCTTCCAGACAGGCTTTAGGTACCTGATGCCCCAGAATTCCCTGCTCCAGTGGCTTCAAACTTATCACCAAGATTTGTTCAAATCCCCTTCCTTGGTCTGCCCTTCCAAGATCAGGCCACATTTCACCTGTGGGCACCCTGAGGCCCACCAGGTGGCCACGGGGTGGCTGTTTAGGGGGATGGACAAAGCGTAGACATGAGGACTATGGTCTCCAGACACAGGCACATGAGGCCCTGTGTGGGGTGGGATGGAGTCAGGGGGAAGGAGAAGGAAGGGGCCAGGAGTCTGTGTCTGCATTCTGAGCCCAGACCTGTCTGTGTTCTGCGCTGTTTGGGACAGGACCGTGCGCATGCCTGCGTCTGTACGGCTGCTTCGGGCTTTCAGAGGCTTCTTCATTTGCCCAGCTGTCCCTGAAGGCAAGTGCGCCCTCCTACCCTCTGACCCCATCTCCCTTCCCCAGGTCAGATCTTGCTAAAGCCCCATTTCCTCCCTAAAGCACAGTTTTCAACCTCATACCAGAACCCAACTTGTCTCCCAACCATGTCCCAATCCCCTTGTCATTTCCACTGTTCTCCTTGAACCGTACATTCCTAAAGCAAACTGTCGCATCCTGAGTCCATTCACACCTCCACATGTTTGCCTACATTCTTCCCTGTGCTTGAGATGCCGCTGGGCAAATCCCTACTCAGCATATTTAAGGCCCGGCTCCAATGCCACCCGTTCCTTGAAACTTCCTCCAAAAGCCTTCCTTGCCGGGGCAGACGCAGTATCTCCATCAGCAGTTCCCTTAAACACATCAGCACGCTTCCTGCAGGGCTCCTGCCAATCAAATTGCAGGTTTGTATGTTTGCTTCACGTTCACCTGCCCTGCTAACTTGGGAGCCCCTGGATCACTTCATTTTTATGATGGGAAAGTATAGCTGCTTAATAAATAAATTGAAGAACAAGTAAATACAGGAAGTAGGGGTGACTGGAGACCACACCACAATTGAGGACTTAATCGACTGCAGGGGAAAAGCAGTAAGTAAACCGGCAGGAGGGAATAATCAGGGTTCTCTTTACACTCCAACTGTTAAGGGGAACCATGTGGTTAAGCCAGAATCAGAGCCTTTTCTGTGCCATGTGGACCCCGTCCCCATCCCTGCTGTCAAAGGCAATCGCGGTAGAACTTCCTAATGACCTTAATCAGGGCAGAACATCTTCTTTAAAAAGAACAGCAAAGCAGATTTCCAATTCATGAATTCATCTTTGCATGTGGAGTTGGCTGTAACATATGTACTGTTCGAAGTTGAACCTAAATTGAGATAATTTGGGGCATGGGGCTGAAAATGTGGAGGTGGATAGCTTGTATGTAAAATTAATTTTTTATCCATTTGGAGATGCAATTTGAGTTCCTTTCAAATTAAATTGCAATGGAGTCCTAGGCAGCTGGACACATTATCGCCAACATAATTTGATACTCCAAGAGCAGTAACACACTGACAGATAGTTCAATGTGACCATTAATTTGCAATTTCAGCATGGAAATGATACATGGAGGGAGAAAGAGGGAAAAGGAACAAAATTAAAATCCATCTTCTTTTCAGCATCATCCAAACCCACTCACTGGCTCCCTTGCCAACACCCCCGCTCATTCATCTCACATGTTGGGTGGACAGGAATCTGTTGAGTGTTACCACAAACATCTTGGGAAGGTAGGCGCCGACAGGAAATCAGAGGCTTCATTTGGGGATGCTGGGACTCGCCCAGTCCGGGGTCCCTGGGTCCTACCAACCCCGACAACTAGAAGCATCTAAAGCTGGAACACGTTGCCTTATGGGAAGGTGACCTGGTTGTCACCCTCTTGTACCAATGCCACAGAGAAGGTACCGTATTCTGCCATGTATAATGCGCACTTTTTTGGCCCAAATTTTTAAAGGAAAAATAAAGATATGCATTATACATGGGTAGTACTAATTCTATATCTATATAAATGTCTTTCACTCTTTTATTTATACTTATGCATTCAAAGTGTGACTCTAGAAAGCAGTAACAATATTGGTATGCAAAATAATACCCTGTAATACAGTCATCTGTTTTGTTTCTAAACAGGAACAAATACAAAGTTGAATTGAAAATTTGAAAGCTTTTTTTCCCCTGAAAGTTGGGGCAAAAAACGTGGGTGCGCAGTGCACACAGGCGCGCTTTTACATGGCACAATGCGGTAATCCAATCCATGCCCATCGGCTTACTCCCTAAGGAAAAAAGACTCTTGGGCACCGAGGCATCATGACTTGCTGAAAAGAACCCTGGCTCTGTCATCCCCAGGCCTAAAGCACTTATCCCGTCTCTGTTTGTGCCTCGTTTTTCACATGACTAATACTCCCTGCTTCTCAGGGCTACCAGGTGAATTAAAGAGACAGGGTCCACCAAGCCCCTTGACACGGCACACGTACCTTTCCTCAAATACAGCTCCTGCCTCCAAAAGGGAGGGAGGCAGAGGGGCCATTGAGATAGGAGTCCTGCAGGTTCCTGGGACGCCCTGGCCTAGTTCTCAATCTAGCTGACTGCTGAGTTCGTTCTTTTAACCAACTACAGCTGAGAGTTTGCAAGCTTCCATGGATGCAGGTTCAGATATCGCTTATCTATAAACCTGTCCTGGACCTGTGAGGCGGGACAGGCACCGGGGAGACAGGTGAATGAGACAGACATTCCCTTGCCTTCCTGAGACGCGTGCTCTAGGGGTGGGGATGCAGACACAGCAACTGGGAAGGATGGCATGATGACTCCCCACGGGTCTTTGGGAAGGGGGCGGGGAGTGTTGGGCTTCTGGCAGCACGTGACAGAAAGACACAGCCTCACTCTGGAAACTCATCCGCACCAATGTAATCAGGACTCGTGCAGGACCCTTAACATTCTTCTTCGCAGACCTCAGAAGCCACCAAAGAAATCTGAGGTGAGTTAAGGTTAATGATTCCCCAGCAACTGCATTATTAGGTTACAATAAAAGCAAGTCTCAGGGCAAATTCTCCTACACAAATGAGCATCTATTACACAACTGTTTATTGGTAAGCAGGTCAAAGAACTCATTCCATAAAGCTCGATGAAGTCCCAGCAATCTGTCCTGTTAGGGATCCGGCTATTCCCTTGTGTGAAAAGGTCATTTGCGGCAGTTATGACAACGTTCTCAGGTAGGAGTTGATACTTTTTTTGCAAAAGGCTACATACTAAATATTTTAAGCTTTGAGACAGTCTGTTGCAACTGCTCCTCGCTGCTGTTCTAGTGCAAAGGCAGACACAGGCAATCTGTACACTAAGGGGCGAGCCTGTGTTTCCATATGAGTTTATTTGCAAAAATGGGTAGCCAAGGCTACAGACGGCCATTTGCCCCATGTGTTGTAGCACCAAAATCAGTTACTGTACTTTCACATCAGACAACCAGGGATGCCTGTCATCCGACGGACGGCACAGGGCTGTTTAGGAATCATGGCTTGGACACCACCCCTGAAGTTGAAGACTAGAAGTCTTCTCGGGTTCCTCTTCTTTGTGTATATCTGGAGAGTGTCCTTAAAAATTTCCCAACCCACACATCACAAAGACCTTCAATTTTATCAATTAGAACCCATGTATAATACTTATTATTGCCCTGGCTGGTGTGGCTCAAAGGATTGAACACTGGCCTGCGAACCAAAGGGTCACCAGTTCAACTCCCAGTCAGGGCACATGCCTGGGTTGGGGGACAGGTCCCCAGTGTGGGGTACAAGAGGCAACCGCACAGTGATGTTTCTCTCCCTTTCTTTTTCCCTCCCTTCTCCTCTAAAAAAAAAATAAAATAAAATCTTTTAAAAAATACTTATTATTATGCTAAGCAACAGGTCCCTGACCTCAACCACCACAACAAATTTCTGACATTCCCTGGGCAGGTTAGCAAAATAAAGGTTGCTGATGAAGGTATAATATCAAAAGCAGCTGGACGATGCAGAGTGGCCTGCGGAGTGAGCGCTTTGACTGGAACATCCGGGATCTTCCCTAACCCGTGTGGTTTTAATGAAAGGTTAGCAGCACCAGGTCTAAGGGCTTAACATACAACTCAACCATCACATCCCACTGTTAAATATTTGAGAGTGAGTCGCCAGGAAGTCTCTCCTGCAGGAGGGGGCCTTGGATGAAGGATGGATAGGATGTAACCAGGTGAAGGTAGGAGGTGTGGAGCAATGGGGCAGGGACAGTAGGCAGTGGGAAGGTTAAACCCTGGGCAGAGAAGGCAGTGCATTTCAAGTCCAAGAGACAAGAGTCAAGGAGCAAATGCCCGTCAAGATTCTGATGCAGGAGTGGACAGGCTGCAGGAAAAGCGGTCCCCACCTTCCACCACACAGACACCCCTGCACAGGGACGGGTGAGGCCCGTCTGGGCGACACATGTTACAATGGTCCCTCCCACCACTCCTAACAAGTGAGAGTGTCAGCTCAGGCAGTTGTCACAGTGGGATACGAGCATTCCTTGCCAAAGGTGAAACACTGGAAAAATCCAATCTTTATAATAACCATTTCCAAGCTCCTGCCAGGTGCAGGACTATATGGATGTAGAAGTAGACCAGACAGACAAAAATCCTCTCTGCCCTTCAGGGGCTGTGTTCTAGGGGGGAGGGACAATAAAACAATTCAGAAGATTATACAGCATGTCAGAGGGTCGTCAGTGACATGGGGGGAATCAAACAGGGAAGGGAGATGGGGAGGCTCAGAGGAGCTTATGCCTAACATTTTTCTTCTTCAATTTCAGGTCCTATCATCAACTCCTTGATCTTTTCTCTCTGTCTGCGCTAAAGTTCTTACTCTTTTCCTGAACATGGTTGAGCCTGAAATATTTACTGAGCACCTATGGGGTGGCAGGCTGGGTAGTAGGGCTATAGTGTTAAAAAATAGATGCATTTGATGGTTGCCAGGTGGGAGGGAGCTGGAGGGTTGGGTGGAAAAGGTGACAGGATTAAAATGTACAAATTGGCAGTTACAGAGTAGTCACAGGGGCGCGAAGTACAACATAGGGGCTACAGTCAATAATATTGTAGTAACTACGTATGGTGCCAGGTGTGTCCTAGACTCATCAGGGGGATCCCTTCATAAGTTATATAACTCTCCAACCACCGCGCTGCACACCTGAAACTCATACAATATTGAATGTCAACTGTATTTGTAAATTTGTAATTTAAAAAAGTTAAAATAGATGTGGTTCACACAAGCCACATCTCCGCTCCACCACCTAGCTCCGTGACAGTCTGCCAACAGGGGGCGACAGAAGCGGCCTGCAAGGCTGAGGAGGAAGAGGAGGTGGCTTCCCACACCTGCGGCATCACTCTGCTGTCCCTTCCCTGGGAAGTTCATTCTGTCACAGCAGTCGGATCTAGTTTGCGGTTTCTCCAACACCTAAAGTTCCTGGCCTCACTGAAGAACCTCAGGGACACCAACACCAGCCGAAAAGTGCTTCCTCTTCCGATCTTTTAAACGTTTGCAGCGGCAGCCTGTGCTCTCCAGCCCTCACCAACACCTGCCTCCCTCAGTCGCTGCTGTACGTGGCCCTACCACCTTCACGCTCTCTTCACCTTTTCGGTTTCCTAGCCAATTCTTTACATAGAGTTAACCGAGGCTGCCAGACTTTCTCTGTGCACAACGCCCTTGGTATTTTGGTCATTTTTTGCATAGGTTCCTAACCAAAGAAGTACCAACAGTTTCATTTATTAGACCAACTGACTTAAATGTGTATAGCTGTATGAGAAAACAGTGCACACGAATCAAAGGAAAACTGTTTACTCTCATTGTGAAGCAAGCACGATCGCTCACGAGTGGGGTGCATAGATCCCCTGGCCACGGAGCAGCTTCCCAGACGGGATTCAGATTCGACATGGCGCTCTCGTTGCCTGCTCCACGCTGATTTTTGTGCAACACTCGCTTTTCATCACAGCAACCACCAGAAGCCCAGGTTTGCAGAGAGGGCACATGGCCGAAAGGAATGCGGCCCAATCAGTGCCAAACCTGTGGGCCAACGGACAGGTGCCACTGAGTGGTTCATGAGAATTTAAAGCTAAAAATGTTAACGCCCTCACACGGTGCCTTTGTGAGTTCGGCGTGGTTGATCTCATACAGTTCTCGGTCGCCTCGACACGGTTTGAGAACTGTGACTGTCCCCAATTTTTTACAGGCAATCCTCTCTGTTAAAATAAGTCTTGTGATTTATCTCCAAACTAGACCTTGACTTATACAGGACCCCGCTGTCTGAAAGTCATGAACGTTCTTCCTGGGTGCCCCCTGCCCACAGACCTCAAGGCCTTGCTGGCCACACTCTGCATCCCAGCTCTGGCTCAGACCTAGGTCTTCCCTCACCACCTGTCCAGAAGCAGCCGCCTGCAGGGCAGCTGAGCTGGGCAGCAGGGTGGTGGGCCGCACCTCCTACCACGTCTACCGCTCGGTGCTCAAATGCCAGGAAGAATTAGATGGACAAGGCACAAGATTGCAGCCCGGAAATAAAAGCTTTCGAATGTTTAAAAATTACTTTTGGGGGCAGAGGAAATCAGGTTGGAAAGAGAGAAGCAATTTCTAAATTACATGGTTTCAGTTTCCGGAGAATGGAAAAGAGTTTCGGAGTGGGTGTGGGGAGGAGAAGGGGAGCACATATCTTCTGGGCTTCACTTTGAGTCATGGCAAGTCTACTTGCTATTAAAAAAAAAAAAAAAAAAAGGCTGGAGAAAGAATAGAACCTGAAATCTCTCTGATGGTCAAAAGCCACCTAGTGCTGGGCCCAGGTGAGGTATTTAATCTTCCAAGCACTCCACTTCTCCGTGGCAATGCCAGCCACGAACAGTATGGGCGCTGGAATTAGGAACAGCCTTCGGTATGGCTGATTTGCCATGACCGTGAGGCTAATGAGAAGCCATGTGTAAATCAAATTATCTCTAGACTATGTAAAACAACCAACCAACCAGAAGTACGATCTCCTGATTGGACTCTGATGGCCCCTCTCTCAGAACTGCCTGCTTCTCTTTCCGTTGGAGGGCTGGGCACTTTATTCAGAGCCGCAGCTTTGCAAAGCTGACGCTGCTCATAAGCGAGAACCCCGCACTGCTGGACATCCTTGATCTCCCAAGGAATCACATTAATCTACGGACGCTATTCAGGACTGCTGGACCTTGACAAGCCCTGCTGTGTCAGCAGCCCCAGAAATGCCTACCAAGCTTCTTCTTCTTCTTTTTTTTTTAAATAATGTCCAAAGCTTTATTCTTTGAAATGTACAAGAGTTTCATTAAATTGAAGGGAAAATCTCAAACAAAAACCACTGTTAAAAGAGGCTTATTCTCCGTCAAGTCTCATTGGGGATTTAGCTAGGCAATGAGAAAGGGCATGCGACAGACTGAAAGCCAACGATTTTGGTCACCTCCGGGCAAAAAGCAAGAAGAGAGCAACAAGAGGGGGACAGAGCAGCAGACAGAAGACCCGTCTACCCTGTGGTTGTCTGCCCTGCTCCCTAGTGATGCTGAGCACCCCTCAGCAAGGACGATTGGCTAATATGTTTATCCCGTTTCCTGGCTGGCTCCTTTAATAAAGGGTGGCAGCCCCTCACCATGACCTTGTGAGACACAGTCCTGGCACAGGCTCGGACATAAGCCCCCAAATGATAACCCTTCACCTCAGAATTGTGATGCAATCAGTCTCCTTCTCCCTGACTTTGACCTTGGCCTACGCTTCTGAAGTGGCCCCTGAAAAACACGGGTTTTCCCTTCTGGGCAAGGCCCTTCCTACTCTCCTGCAAATAGCGCTGCTCCTGCGCCTGCCGTTTTCACACGTTCTCTCCCTCCTGACCATCAAAACTTACTGACAAACTGTGCGACCTTGAATGAATCATTTTGCCCTTTCTGAGTCCTAGGTTCACATCATGGAAAGTGGACTTAATGACACCTGTCTCCTACGAATCTTGTGAAGTAGGAATGGAATCATACATGCCCCTTCAGCAGTGGGATACTGCTGTGTAACACAGCGCCCCAAAGTCAGTGGTTTACAAGAAGAGGCATTTCTTGAGCTCATGCACTATCTGATCGAGGCTGGGCTCTGCCAGGCTTGGCTCCAGGCCGAGGATGGGCCAGGTCTGCCCCGTGTGCATTTATTCCAGAGCTCATCCACAAGGCCATGTCCTTCCCACTGAGGATGCATCAGAGCCAAGGTAACCAGTGCAAGAGCTCTTCAAGCCTCCCTCTGCATGTCTGCTAAAAACATATTGGTCAAAGCAAGCCACCCGAGCAAGCCCAACCTCAACGGGGCCACCCCTCCCACTGTGGGGTTAGGGGTAGGGGCAGTAAACAGGTGATTCGTGATAACCCACTCCATCACTGATCAACATGAGTTCATATGTTGGTTAACGTGACACGCCAGCACTTTTTCACATAGCACGGATTCGGTCCCCTGTGGGGAGGAAAGTCTGACTTTGAGTCGGGTCCCAGGGAAGCCAGAAGGTTCTGCTGTAACCACAAGGTGTAGGCAGTCTCCCAATCAACCTCTATATGGACTATTACATAACCTGTCCCGGTGAAAAAAGGGGAGAAATCTAACAGACCCGGAGAAAGCACCCTGGCATTCGAAATCCTTCTCCATCTCAACAGGAACCTTCTGACCCACCAGCCCAACTGGTCAGCTAAGTCATTCTTGCCCTCAGCTCCCAAGTGCGGGCTCAGACCATAGGCCTACCCACACCCTGGTATCCTTGGCTCCACATCAAACTCCTGTGGCAGGCAAAATACTGCTCCCCAGAGATGCCCACATCTTTTTTTCTAAAGATTTTATTTATTTTTAGAGAGAGGGGAGGGGAAGGAGAAAGAGAGGGAGAGAAACATCAATGTGTGGTTGCCCCTCACACACCCCCAACTGGGGCCCTGGCCTGCAACCCAGGCATGTGCCCTGAGTGGGAATCGAACCAGCGGCCTTTCAGTCTGCAGGCCAGTGCTCAGTCCATGGAGCCACACCAGCCAGGGTGAGATGCCCATATCTTAATGTCCAGAGCCTGTGACCATGTTATCTTATGTGAGAAAAGAAACACTGTAGGTATGATTAAGTTAAGGATCTTGAAATTAAATTAAGGAGGACTGTCCCGGATTATCTGGGAGTGAGTGAGGCTCTCCCAGGGTCCTGAGAAGAGAGAACAGGAGGACAGAGAGAAGGAAAGGTCCCACTACGCTGCTGCCTTCGAAGATGGAGGGAGGGTCCCTAAGCCAAGGATAGCCCTGCAGACATATCCGAGACTTCTGACCTCCAGAATCAGAAGTCTGTGTTGTTCTAACCCTCTGTGTTAGTGTTGATTTGTTACAGCAGCAATAGGAAACTAATACAACCCTTCGCTGGCGTTCTGTTTATTTCTATCTTTTTTATCCACACTCTTTACTCTCATTGCCTTTCCTTAACAGACACACGTTATGTGTCACATATGTTCCTTTGCTTGAATGAGTTCTTGTAAAATGCATGTCATTGTCTAGTATGCATGCATATGATTCCATAGATTGGAGCGTCTTAGAGTTCCTTTGTCTTTTTATCACTCGGCACCCCGCTCATGGCGTCCATCCACGCTGCCGCACACCCTCGCCCATCACTCCCAATCACTGCACGGTGCTCCATGGTGAATGTCCCCGACGGTGCCCCACTGAGGGGCAAGCCGTTTCCGACTCATCACAGCCAGAAAGGGTGCTGCACAGACCTCCTCAGGGATGCCCTCTCCTGGATCTGTGTGGCTTTCTTTGGGGAATATAGTGCTAGGCACAGAAGGACCGACTGACTTTTAGGGTGTGTGTAAACTTCAGGCCACAGAGTACCCTCAGGTGCTTCCACTAAGTAGTTGGACCCAGACTCTTAGCTGTGTGTGGAGGCTGCTGTGGACTCAGTGTGTGGCAACAATTAGCATTATCCAATTAAAAAAATTTTGTCAACCTGCGAGGTAGTTTTCCCATTACGATTTTAATTTACCTTTCTTGAATACTAATGAATTCGATAACTTCTTCATGCATTCATTACCCTTCTGGGTGTTCGTCTTTGCAAACTCCCAGTTCATATCTTTCGCTCAATTATCTACTCATTTGTAGGCATGCTTGGGACAGCCTAGATTTTTTTCCCTGTTACTTCTGTGATAAATAACAATCCTTTGTTTTTGGTGCAGTGATATCAACCGCATTTTTAAGCGATGGTTTGTTATTTTTTAAACATTCCTCCCAGGTGGTAGACATGACACCTGTTCTCGAATCCCCACCTTGCTCCAGACGTACGGTCAGGTTGTACTTTTTGGTTCCTTTGAAGTTAGGTGTGGCCATGGGACCTTTGCCCAATAGCATGTAAGAAGAGATCATTGGCTGTTAATTCCAGGGTAGCTTTCAAGCCCATGTGCGATTGGTCCGCTTCACTTTCCCTGGCTGCAGAGGCTGCGAAGCACCTATTGCATTGAAGCAGTCATAAGCCTGGACGCCTAAACCTCGAGGAAGCAGAGCCACCCTACCAACGCCTGTGGTCCCACAGCATGAGAGAGAGAAACTTCTGCTGTGCTTAAGTGACTGAGGTTTGGGGACCGTTTGCTACTTGAACACACCTGGCCTGTCCTTTGGCCTGATGTGTTTTGTTACTTTATTCTTTTCTCTGCTGTTCTCTACCCCCATCACAGGCAGCCATTCTGACGTTTATTTTGTGTCCTTAGCAAATAAATACTGTTGTATGTGCATTTTTATTTAGATAAATGGTGTTATGTTTTCTTTTTCTGTTTTGTGCTTTCTTCACTCAGTACTGTGTTTTCCTTCCACGCACGTCATGCGTTGCTGCTTACTGCTGGGTGGTACTCACAGGTGAGCAACTCTCATCCCCCTCGCCCTCTCCCAGTCAAAGCCATGCACGTGGTTCCGTTTAAGAAGTCCTTGCCCAGCACTGGGTTGCAGAGTCATTCTTTGACATTCATTTCTGATTTTACTGTTGCATCTTTCACGTTGACCTCCTAGGTCTTCTGGGGTCAACTACCTTGGTAGGAGGGATTAGGATTGAGTTTTGTTTTCTTCCACATAGTGAAAAAGTTCTTAAAAACACTTTTGAAATAGTTTGCCCACTTGATTTGTAGAGCCTTCTTTGCCACACTTGAAGTTTCCGTCCATGCGTGGGTTCTGTTGGTTCATCTGCCTGTGATGGCGGGAACATCCAACCACTTTTATAACCAGGCGTTAGAGCATATATAATATACTCATATCCATTATGTCCTCTTTTTCTAAATCCTCCCTCAGAGTTGACTGCTAACTAGCGATTTTTATTTCTTTATGTGCACTTTAGAGAAAGTTGATCAAGTTCCTTAGAAATCCAATGGAATTTTATTGATGTGGTGTTAAGTTTATTGGTCAATTTGGGGAGAATTTTCATTTGTGTAATGATATCATCCCAGCCACGAGCACGCGTGGTTTCTCCATTCACGCAGATCTTCTTTCACGTCTTTTAGTAGCTGCAAAGTTTTCTCCATTGAGATTTCATGTGTTGTTGGGCTAGTTAAATCCTAACCGTTTTTAAATTTGTATTAAAATCATTTTAAATGAGATGTTCTAGTTCATTGTTGCTGATCTTGATTTCTGTAAGTTGATCTCATCTCTGGCAACCTTGTTGAACTTTCCTTTGATTTCTCACGATTTTAAAATTTTTTCTAAGAGGTCTATCATACCATGTACAGAGAATGAATTTTATTTCTTCCTTTCCAACCCTTACCCGTCTCTTTCTCTCTCTTTCCTTAAAGTGTGGGCCAGAAGCCCCAGCACAGTTATACAGCGGCTGTGATGGAGGGCATTCTTATCTGCCTGACCTGAGAAGGGAGGCGCCTACACTTTCTACATTAAGTGTGATGTTTGCCGAGAATTTTGGCTTATAATCTTTGGCAATTTAAAACTGTTCTCTCGAAAGCAATGCTTGTACACGGCAGGTGGGAGTGTAAACTGGTACAGCCACTATGGAAAACAGCATGGACGTTCCTCAAAAAGTTCAGATTAGAGTTACCATATGACCCAGCAATCCCTCTTCCAGGTAACTACTCCCCCCGCAATTGAAAGCATTTATTCATAAAGATACACGTACCCCTATGGTCACTGCAGCATTGTCCATAGTAGCCAAGGCGTGGAAACAACCTAAGTGTCACTCTGTGAATGACTGGATAAAGAAGAGGCGGTGCGGATATGCCAAGGAGCGCCACTCAGGCGTAGAAAAATGAAATATTGTCACTTGAGACAACATGGATGATCTTGAGGGTATCATGCAAAGTGAAATAAGTCAGCTGGCAAAGAACAAGAACCATATAATTTCACTCGTTTGTGGGGTATAAAACAGCAACAAACACGCAAAACAAGCTCAGAGACACAGACAACAGCATGGGGGTTACCTAAGGGGAAGGGTGGTGGGGAGGGGATAAAGAGGGTGAAGGGGTCAACCACGTGGTGAGGGGCGGAGACTAGACTGGGTGGTGAGCGCACAGTGAGCAGATGGGGCACTGTGGAACCGCACACCTGAAACTCGTATAGTATTATTAACCAATGTCACCCCAATCAAATTTCTGAAAAGTTTCTTCTGTTTTCCTAAGAGTTTTTCAAATCATCATAAATTACTGGCAAGCTGTACCAAATGCCTTGTCTCAGTTGAGACAGTCATTTGATTGTTGGTTGAGACAGTCATTTGATTGTTATTCCTTAGTTTATTAATATAGTCAATTATTTTAAGGAGGACAGAAGTCAGGAAGAGCCGGGTGGAACTGATACACAGGGCGAGGCATGGGAAAGGGCTCAGAGCACCTCCACGCTAGTGGCAACTCCAGGTGTTCACCCACGTGGAAGCTTTTTTAAGATTTTATTTATTTATTTTAGTGGGGAAGGGAGGGAGAAAGAGAGGGAGAGAAACATCAATGTGTGGTTGCCTCTCGCACACCCCGCACTGGGGATCTGGCCCACAACCCAGGCATGTGCCCTGACTGGGAATCGAACCAGCGATCCCTTGCTTCACAGGCCAGCACTCAATCCACTGAGCCACACCGGCCAGGGCTCCTTTGGGGTTTCTATGGAGAATTGATCAAATCACTGTCCATCTGTGATTGATCTCTATCTCCATCCCAATCCCCCACCCAGAGGTTGAGGGGTGAGATCAGAAGTTCCAACCACCTTATCACAGGGCAAAAAGCCCCTACTCTGAGGTGGGGTCACCCCATTCACATAGCAAAAGGCACCTTTATCACTCTTACTACTTTGGAAACTCCACAGGCTTTAGGAGCTCTGTGCCCGAAACAGGAACAAAAACCAAAAACGTACTTCTTATGATAAATCACAACATCACAAGGGTTATTACGAAGACATCTGCTATGAACATTCATGTACAAGTTTCTGAGTGAACGTTCAGTTTTCCTTTCTCTGAAACAAGTGTTTACGGGTGGAATTGCTGGGTCATACATCAGCTCACCTTTGGGTTTAAGATAAACTGACCAACTACTTCCCAGAGGGACTGGACCACTTTATAGCCCCACGGGCAGTGGATGCGAGATGCAGCTTCTTCCTCCCCAGCATCTGGTGCAGTTGCTCCTTTTTATATTCCCACCCAGGTAGGTGTGCTGTGAATGTTTCCTGCCTGTAATTTGCATTTCCCTAATGGCTAATGATGTTGAACATCTTTTCACGTGCTTTCTGCCATCTGTATATCCAGCTCATTTGTTTTCTACTTTGGTTTCCCAGTAAATGAATTTAAAGCTCCAGATTTTCCTGTAAGTATTGTCTCAGCTCTGTTCTACAAGACACATGCTCGGCTTCTTGTTACCATCCACTTCACGATTTCTTTAAGATCTCCTTTTTAATCCAAGTGTTATTGAGTAATATACTATTTGTCAAATTCGTGAGATTTTTAAAGCTGCCCTTTAGTTACTAATTTCTCATTTTATTGTTTAACAGGGGCGACACATGGTCTGTGTGATGTGGAGTTGTCAGAATTTAATTGGGATTCTTTTAAGGTCTAACACCTGTTTTATTATTGTGACTTGTCTGTATGCTAAAAAAAAAAAGTGTTTTCTCTAGACGAGCTCTAATAATTAAAATCATTTAATATCGATTTTTCAGTCTATTAGCAAGCCTGAGGTTTTGAATTACATTTTACAAATCTTTCATATCTGTTTATTTTTGTCTACTTGACATTCTGTTGAATTAGACGGACATCCTCATTTGGTCATTAACTTGCTTCCAGTCAAATGACGACCAAACAACAGCCATAATTTGTGAACCCTTACCCACTTCATGTGAAGTTTCATATTCGGCGTGCTGGGTACTTGGCTAAGCACTTAGCCAGGTACTTGGCTAAGCACTTACTTCTCCCAATTACGTGTCTCAATGTCTCCATTTTACAGATGAGGAACGTGAAGCTCTAAAAACAAAATGACCTCATCATGCACCCAGGAAATGGCAAAGCTGACATTTAAATGAAGATTTGTCTACTAAGCCTATGCATTTAATGGCTGTTGATGACTCGGTTTGATCATTTGCAAAAGGAGGAGGTTTGGAGGATGCTGAGGTTTCATTTTCAGGCTAAAAATTCTCCACTATCATCGTCTGAGGTAACATTTACTGAGCTCTTGCTATGGAAGTTTTAGGTTCCATGCTAAGCATTGCCTGTGCATCATCTAAAACTGGGAAACAGTATCAGAGAGGGTCTGTGGCGAGGGTGTAAGCTCAGTGTAATGTGTTCCCAGGCCAAATGTCACGGCCCCAGACCACGTCACCTCGGTCTTCCACACTGGCATGGAGGTTTTATAGGCACCTCATGTAGCCCCACAAGGGCCCTTGGAGGGAGGAAGTCTTGTGCTTCCTGGACACAGCCACCTGAGAGTCCTCTGGCTGACCCTGGGGACTCCGGAAAGAAGCCCTGTGTTTATTGGATGTGATGGAACTGTCCCTTCCAATTGTCTGGAATCTGAAGCACAGCATCTACCCCATTTTGATCCGCCAAAAGTGCTAGCACACTTCAAAATTTAGCACACAGCCCTCGTGGCAGGCACTTTCACACCGATACCCTCTTTCTACCTCTTCACCATGCCTTCATCCCAACGCCCCCTTTCTACAGGGGTTCACATATGCCTTCACCCACTGATTTTTCCCTTTCTTCCTGAAAAGCACCCCCACTAAAACAGGCTTCTAAACTTTGCCGTAAAGGGTGTGGCTCAGTGGATTGAGAGCTGTCCTGCAGAGTGAAAGGTCGCTGGTTCAATTCCCATTCAGGGCACATGCCTGGACTGTGGCCCAGGTCTCCAGTAGGGGGTGCTCAAGAGGCAACCACACATTGATGTTTCCCTCTCTCCTTCCCTTCCCCTCTCTCTAAAAATAAATAAAATCTTTAATAAAATAAAATAAAATAGGCTGCTAAACTAGATACAGCTCACAGCATCCTCTGTGAGTAGAGATGTGGGCTTTTCTCACACATCTCAGTCCTTTTATCTACCTGCTTTTTCTCCTTCCCCATGGCTCCCTGGAGTCAGAAGAGAGAGGCAGTGAGTTATTATCATGTTAAGCTTCACTAAATGGCTTTACATTATGGTGAGAGACCTCTGGAGAAATAACAATGAGATCACTGCATCTTTTGTTCTTAGAAAAATAATGTTGCAAAAAGGCACCTCTAATCTTCTACTTTAATTTGTTTTTATTGATCTCTTTCGAAATTAGGGAAACAAGTTTTCTTACTGCACATGTTATGACGGTGCATGGGGAGGCCCTCGTGACAAAGAAGGAATGAAGCTGGGCCCCTGGAAAAGTCTTTTCATGAGGTGGGGGGTGGAGGGAGGGGGAGGGGTGAGCAAGTACCTACGAAAGAAAATACAGAGAAGGAAACCCACTGGGCATGCAGGGCTAACTGTGAGTGGCGGGTTCAGGAGTGATGTGGCACCAAACAGGCCTTCCACATCTTCGAAAATACTGCCTCCCGGTCACCATGTCATTGGCACGTCAATCCTCCTTATTTTCTTGGCACTTGGCACTTGCAGAAATTATTCATTTATTTACAGAATTTACTTCTTGGATTTCCTCTACCCTAGCCTTAAAAATGCAAAAAGGCAAGAACTCTGGATATTGTTTTTCTGCGATTTCCCCTGTGCCTAGGATAATACCTAGTACATAATAGGTAGTCGAATATTTGGATGAATAAATGGATGAGTGGATGGATAAATGAATGGTTGGCTATGTGGAGTAAATGTTTATCTCTGTCTCCAATCTTCTGTGAGTTTCAAATCTCTTATAATGAGAAAAAATCACTCTCTAATTAGAAAAAAAAAAAAAACAGGTTTAATCATTTCTCCCTAGAAAACTTCCTTAGGAACAAGTGGATCTCCCTTTTCTGCTCTCCCAAGAGTGTTTGTGCTTCTCATTGGACACTGGGCTTTCTCATCCTAATACTCTAATTATTTGTGTGCATTTCTTGTTTTCCCCACTGGAATCTAAGGTCCCAGAGTGTTCAACTCATAAACTGCTAGAGCAGCAAAGAACTTAACTTATCAGGTCTAACTTTTCCTGTTACAGATGAGGACAGTGACACTCAGAGATGTGATCTATTCAAACTCAACAGTGAAAGATAATCCAGGAAAATGACACATTCTCCCTGCCATTGTTACTGTTGTTGTAGTTCAAATTGCCCGACATCACTGGGTAGGTCTGTGGGAGGTCCAGCCCTTTTTACTAGGAACCCAGACCTCTCACCTCTGTTGTCTGGGTGATAGGGCTGTGTCTTATGCATTCATCTGCACACTCACATTTCCTACCTAGGGCCATCTACTCAGCTGCTGGAAAGAGCAGGAAGAGCAGGCAACATGCAAAACTGCACCGGGATCTTTTCTCTTTATTTTGCACGTCCTTGTGGCGTCCTACCTTCTATGCCCAAAGAATCAACAGGGAGAAGGGAAAATAAAACCATTTCCTGAACACTGTCAAAAGGCACCGACCATCCTCAGTGCTTTCCTGATAAGTAAGCGCAGACCCTCCTTAAGCTTTGCCCTTTGGAAGAGGCGGCATAGCTCTCAAGAGAACTTTACTGTGAGGTGTGTAAGAAACAGGGAAAAGTACAAGCAAAGCATAACAAGCACTCCCAAACCTAGCGTCGTAGACACTGGATTTAGGATTTAGGATTCCACGCAGCTGTTCACGCTCCTTTTCCAGGTACACGCATCCAAGAATGACAAAGTATTGATTTGCTGGTTTAAAAACGATATTCCTGATACTCTATACGTAGCCTTCAGCTTCTATCATTTTAGTTAGATCTGTTCATGTTACACATGGAGCTTGAGTGTATTCATTTTCATTGCTATATAGTTTTCCACGTTATGATTATACCACAGTTTGCTCATCATCACTCTATTAATGTTTGAGCATTACTCTGTTGAGATTTATTGGTTTTTAGTTATGATTGGGATTTGAGTCTCTTCATCCACTGATATGTCTTTTAAAATTTCTTGAGCATAAATTTTATAATGTTCTAACTCTTGTCCATGTCTTAGTTGTTTTGTTGTAGCTTTCTCATTTTTGCTGCTGCTGGAAGAAGCATTTTAAAGCTTACGTATGAAATACTTAAGTACACTGAATTTCCACAAATTGCACACTTGCACAATCAGACACAGACACAGCATCACCAAGATCACGGAGGCCTCTCTGTGCCCCTCCACTCGCCACCCAACCACTGTCCTGGCTTCTGTGTAATGATATTTTAAGTTAAACCTTCTCATCATTACAGAAACTGTAAATAAGTTTTATATTGGTGTCCTAGCTCACAACTTTGATACCGTACTTTACTATTTATAATTTTCTATAGTTACAAATTTGTTAATTTATATCATAATACTTTTTTTCTCTCTAGACAATCATGTTACATGTCAGTGGTATTTTTTGGCTTTTCTTTTAATGCCTTTAAAAAAAAAACAACAAATTCTCTGACCACACTAACAGTCTCTAAAACCATGTGAAGAAGGAATAGTGTTGGGGTCTTCCTTCCTCGGTTTCTCTTGGTTTTAAAGGCAATGTTTTGAAATTTCATCATTTATTATGGTGCTTATTGTCTGATTTTTAAAGATGCTCCTTATCAAGTTAAGAAAATTATTTTCTATTCCTAGATTTATGAGACTTTTAAAAAGTTTATTATCCATGGGTTTTTAATTTTACCAAATGATTTCATGCATCTATTCCGCTTTGAGTCCTCTATTTAGAATAATTAATGTGGTAATCACATTAACATTTTGGAATGTGAGACAACCCTTGCCTTTTCTCAACGAGCCCAACTTTGCTTTTATTTTATTCTTTTTACTTTTAAAATTTAAACTTCTAATTGCTATATGCCAAAATCTGTGGATGTTCAAGTCCCTTATATAGAATGGTGTAGTATTTGCGTATCACCTATGCATATCCCTAGATTACTTATAATACCTAATATAATATAAATACTATGTAAATTGTTTTTATATTGTATTGTTTAGGCAATAATGAGAAGAAAAACTCAGTACATGTTCAGTACAAAGCCAACCATCCTGGGCCTAACTACACAATGTTGTGTCAGCCGCAAGGTAATGTTCTCAAAAAATATTTTTGATCCGTGGTTGGTCGAATACTCCAGTGCAGACTCAGACAGCAAGCGCCAACTGTGCTGTCAGTTTTTAAAAGGGGCTGTGCCAATTTACACAACCATTTTTTAACACATGTGGATGAATTTTATTTCCATTTATAGGAACATTAGGCTGTACTTTCCCTTTGGCTTTTTGTTTGTTTGTTTGGTCCTGGGGTGGTTTTGGTATAAGGTACCCAGGCCTTAGGAAAGGAATTAGGTGACAGTGCTGGACTTTCCGTTCTCGGTGGGAGTTTGCAAAAAGGAAAAGAGAAAGAAAGGAAGGGAGCGAGGAAGGAAGCTAGTTATATATGCATACACATGTCCCTAAAGCAGATGTTTAGTTTAACATGTTCCTGAAATATGTATATATTTTCAGAATATATGTGTGTGTGTGTGTGTGTGTATGTATATAAAAGGGAAGATATTCTATATAGTCCTCTTTACCTTACATTTTCACTCAAACTTTGTGTTCGTGACAGCCGTCCATATTCGTGTCGGGGTATTCATTCTGGCATTTGTTCGCTCAGTTTTAATGTTCTGTAAGATGAGACTATATGAATGGATACAAACTCCGATTTACTCATGAGTTCGCTCGACACGGACGTTTACACGTTGGTGTCACAGCTTTCAGCTCTCTCGGGCAGGCAGAGCTGCTCTGCAAGGTCCTGGGTGTATCTCTCAAGGGAGTGGCGCCGAGTTTCTCCGGTCCGGGCTACACTATGGACCTGTGATTGAGATTGCTGGGTGTCTTCTTATGCACAGCCTCAATGTAACAGATAAAGGCACACTGTGTATCAAAGTAATCGTGGCAAATTACATTCTCCTGAGGAGTGTTAAGAAGGTGCTGTCATTCTAAGTGACTTCTAATACTTGGGAATTCAGGCTATTCAATCATTGCCAATCTTGTAAGTGTATCTGTTATTTTAATATCAGCTGTATTTTTTAGGTATCCTCTTTCATTTCTAATGTTTTTCCATTATAATATTGCATATTCATGCTAACCTTTTTTCTTGAGAGAAAAGCCATGGTTTGATGGTTTTGTTTTGTCCTGTTTTCACATGTTTCTAGAGTTTTGGCTTTCTTGATATACTCTGTTGTAGCTTTTCCTTCTTGTTTAATTAATGTCTACCCCAATATTTATTATTCATTTCCTTCTGTTACCCCTAGGATTAATCTACTGTTCTTCTCTTACCTTCTTCAGACGAATATCTAAATCACTAAATATTTAAAAATTCTTTACAGCTATGAAGTTCCCAGAAGCCATAGATATAGCCAAAGCCCATGAATGTTATTTGTATTATTTTCCACTATCATTCAATTCTAAGTAGTTTACACAATTTTCTTTATTCTGTCTTCATTGATCTATATAATTTGTAGGAGTGCTTTTACATTCCAACTATGTAGGTTTCTATAAAATGATATCTTTGTTTTTCATCCCTAACTTAATTTCATTGTGGTTAGATGATGAAATTTGGGAGAAACTGACTAGGGTTTTGAGACTTGCTGTATTGACTGATTATCAATTTTCATGACTATTTTATGTGTCCTAGAGAAGAATACATATTCTCCTATCTTTAGTTGCAGCATTTTATATTTTTCAACTGGATCGGTCTTACTGTGTCCTGCAAATGTTTTATTTCTTTATTCTTTGCCTGCTTGGTCTGTCAGCTACAGGGAGGTGTGGCACTCTTCACGTCAGCCTCCTGGCTGTTGTGAGATCGAACCCAGGACTCTGCCTCCTTGGGGCCAGTGTACTTGCTGATTCTGCTACTTGGAATGCTCTCTCCAATCTATGTTGCTGGCTTTCTCCTGCACTTTTCCCGGTTACATCACAAGGGCGCCCTACCTTCATCACAATCTCAACAGCAAACCCCCTTGTGCCATCATGGTTTGCCCCCTTACCCTCATTCATTCTTTCCTTCTGAGCACATATCAAGAGCTGACTCATTACATACATTTTTTTTTCATTATCTTTTCCATCCAGGAGAGTATGTGCTTCGTAAAGAGCAGAAATTCAGATATTCATTGCTACTTCCTCAGCAGTTAAAAGGAAGCCTGAAGTAAAATAGATGTTCGGCAAACATTTGTTTAATGAGTGGATGACTGTTAGAAATCTCCCACTGACAAATCCAAAATTTTCTCTTTGCAATTTTTAAAAGTGTGACTTTACGTATTTTGAGGCCATGTTATGATGTGCATGCAAATTCAGAGTCATTGCAAATCCCAGAATAAACAAAGCTTTTGTAGCTGGGAAGAAAGTCAAATCCTCTCTTAGCATAAAAAAAAAATTATATTTTACTTTGTCTGTTTTATCTGATCTAAATATACTTTTGCCAGCTTTTTTCTATTATTGTTTCCCGATACATTTTTTCCACATTTGACTTTTAACTTCTCTGCATCTTTATGCTTTAGGTATGTCTCTTTTAAAATTGTACAATTTGGATTGTGTTTCCTAATCAAATGCAACAATTTCATGTCTAAACTAGAGAGTTAAGTTCATTTACATTTGTTGAGAGTATTGCTAAGAATTATTGTGCCATCTTACGTTGCCTTGCTGTAGACATATCTGTGATATTTATGTACTCACACAGCACCCATTTAACATGTCCTACATTTTAGTAGCTGGGCAGGGAGCCTGGGCGGAATTCAAATACCAACTGGCCCAACAAGGAAGTCCCTTTCACTTCCCTATTGAAGGTGAGTGTTCCCTTTTTCTCTCCCCATTGCACCTCCAACCAAATAGCTCGGTCACCAGACATACTATTCTATATATCAAGGGCTCTTAAGTTTTAGAAATGTGCTTGAAAGAGTTCATGACTTCGTTATTTTTAAGTGACTATGCAACAAATTGGATTCCTTAGTTATTTGTTCAGAAGACAGATTTTTAGGATTCTAGGTGGAGAGTGAGTTTGACAGGAGCAACAGAAACTGCCGCTTTAAATATGCAAAAGAACTCTTGTCTGCATATCAACAAGAGGGTCTCCAAGGGGCACAGATGGCCCACAATCCTCTGTGACATTGGAAAGAGAGAAGAAACATGAGTTATATTTGCTCTGTCTGTGTTTTGCATTGGAATGTGATTAAAGAATATTTTCCTTTGTTCATCGTCCTTTTAAAAACATTCAGCTCAGTGAAAGTCTGCGTCAAAACAAGAAGTGGCAAAGCTTCATCGTGTTCCTTCCCCATGGGTTTATAACTGGTGGCAACAAAATCACTTCCAGGAAAATACAAAGCCTTTGCCTCGGGAGAGGTTACCTACACCCTAACAGGTGCTCAGTGATCCGCTGGAGGGTGTGGGGAAAACACCAGACCATCCCTCTGTATTGCTGACTCATCCTTTGAACATTTCCCTTTGATGTATGTTTTATGTACATATGTCTATCTCATGCACATATTACTTTGCTCTACTAATGTATGTATGCATTTACCTGCAAGTGTGCGCATGTATGAGGAAAGTGAGCTCAGAAGGATTTCACTGATGAGGCTTGCCGTTTAAAAAAATGGTTCCACTTGTGTGCGGGACAAATCTGGAAGGCTGATGGCCCGCCCACAGCATTCCGTGAGCGTAGCTCTGTGGGCCTCTCCGTCAGGCATCCCCCCTCGTATCTGGGGCTTTATTCACCGACACCTTCCGGTTGAATCTGTTCCCAGAGTCCTTTCTTCCTACCTTCTTTTCCTTCCTACTCTTTTTGTCCAAGACCCAGATTACTGCCACTCAGTTCCAGATATTTCTGCAGTATTTTACTGTACAAGGTAGCGAACAATATTGCACAGCATCTCATATAATCTCCGAATATATCTTTCCTGACTCAAGATGAAATGAGGATCTCTTTTAGTGTCAGGGCTCCCTAGAGGGATATTTCATATATATATATATATGAAAAACTGAGATTAAGTGATTTTAGTAGAACCCTGTTCTCCTATGTGCTAGGGTATGACTGTGCCTCATGAAAAAAGTCTGGGGCAGTCGAAAGAGCAAGGTTTCTGAAAGAAGACAGAACCATATTCCCATCCCAGATCCATCCAAGCTGTGAGACTTTGACTGCGTGTATCAGGCCAGGCTCTGCTGCAGGACAAACAAGCTCCCAATCTTAGTGGTTTTAAAATGACAAGTATTCATTTCTCACTGACGCTGTCATCTGTGTATGGGTGGGTTAGCAGTGGGCTGCGTTCATCCTAATTATACATGGGCCCAAACTGAGGAAGGGCCCAGAGGAAGAGTATGTGGTGATTCGTAACTTAGCTCTTTAAGCTTCCACCGAGACGAGGCATGTCACTTACACTCACATGGATACCCCTCACCCAAGACGGCCGAGAAGCATAATCACATCAAGTTATTTAACATCTCTGAATCCTGGTCTTCTCTGTTAAAATGAGATAGTGATAAGGATAAAGATCAGATAAATTAGAATTAATGTCTCAATACCAGATGTGCCCAGCTCAATGGTTGGCCAACAGCGAGCCTTAACAAATATTATTTTCCTCCTTCCTTCATTTTGGGCTCTTCCCTCCAGACCTGAGAATAGAAAAAATTGGGAGGAAAATGCTGGGGGCCCAGTTTCCAATTCCACTCAGAAACCAATGAAAATAGGCCATGACAGCAGCCAGAGGGCAGGAGGCCAGGGTGGCCAGCCAGGCCCCAGGGATCAGAGGGAATTTCATTACCTAGAGGCTTTTTTCTCTTTTTTTTTTTTTTTAGCACAAAATAACTACCCTCTAGCAAATCCAGGGAAGAGAAAGTTCATGAAGGGGTCACACAGGTATCCTGACCTCGGTGAGGCCAAAGCATGGTGTGCGTCTGGATGCAGCCTGGCACTTTCATTAACATATTTAATCATGCTTTTTATCTTTCATCATCAAATGGCTTAATAGTGTGCATTGTATTCCCAGGCCTGCAATAACCATGGTGATGTGGTTCTGTGATAGATGTTTTTAATAAAATCAGTAATTGCCCTTTGTGTGTATGTGTGTGTGTGTTGTATCTTTCTGTTTCCCTTTTAACTTTGGCTTTTAGGTATGTAAAAAAACAAAAACAAAAACGAGGTATAACACTCAAAATGCCACTTTTGTGTGGCTTTGTTTGCGTAGTGCCTGAGTGTTGGGAGGGAAGGTGCGGTCTAGGGTGTGGATTCCAGTGCAAGGGTCATGCAGGAATAGCTGAGGAAGGGGCAGAGTCAGGCTTGGGTTCCAGTTGGGCTCGAACCCCGGCCATGTGACGGGGCTCATCCCGTGACGCCTTGCACTGAATTGTAAATATGTAAAATGGCATATAAGATGTCTCATGAAGTTTTTGGGAAGATTCTTAAAAAGTAACTTATTTAATGAGCACTTAAACAGCCTTTACTAGGTACCAGGAACTATTCTAAATGATTTAAAATATTAATTAATTTAATCCTCAATGCAACCATACCAACAGAGGGCCTCTGACTGTACCTCGTTTACGGAGGAGTAAACTAAATCACAGAGAGGTTAAGGAAACTAAGTATGGTTTCACAGATAGTAAGTGGCAGAGATGGAATTAGAACCCAGACAGCCTGCCTCCAGGGTCCATGCTTCAAACAGGTGAGCTGTTACAGGTTCCATGCACCCATTTTTACTTAGCAGACTTGGCTTCTGGACTGGACACCTGGGCCGTCCCATGTTTAACACCTGCCCTTCATGTGCTATCCTAACTCCCTTTGCCTTAGTTTACATTTCTAGTCAAACTGCCTTGTGGTATAAGGTATTCCATAGGCTTATTTTTAGTGTCTGATACAGAATTGACCTTTATATATACTCACTGTATCTCCCTTATATATACTCACTGTATCTCCCTCTGCCAGACAGTTCAGGATTAAAAAAAAAATAAATCTAGTTTCTCTAATTATATTGTTGAAGGCCACTGTGAACCTTTGCATTCTTCCCTGTAAAATGAGGCTGTAACTGAAGGGACAGAAAAGCAAGATCAGCTCTCATTTATTTAGCAAATATGTATTGAGCATCTCCTTAGAGAAGTCTCTCTGAGGATACCCAGTACTGTCCACCCTGTGGATCTCAAGTACTCCTTCCTGGGTGGAGGGGGGCGGTAGTCTTTGTAGTTTTAATCAGTCCTGACACCACAGCTCCAAGACCCTCCCATCGCAGATACAGCCCTGAGTAAAGAAAGAAGACGGGTTGCGGAATGAGAAATCTAGCTCTTCTACGATAGCGGACCCGTTGCCTCATTTTTAAGCCCCACCTACAAAATAGAGTTGCCCTGAAAGACCAAGAATTTGAGAATGGGAAAATGTACAATGCCGTGGTGGGCACAGGGCAGGGACACATAAGAAGGCGGTCTGTTGGTCGTTAGATTTATCATGTCCAAGGGCCTGCAAGGCGCATGGTGTGCTGGGTGCGGAAGTCTAGGGTCACGTCGTCGGGGTCCAGCACCCACTCCCCTGACCTGGCTGTTGCGCATTCTGGGGCCCTTCCTTCCCTAGGATCAGAGCTTGTATCTAGTCTACGTTCTTGAATAAGCGAGATCGTTTTTGTTTTTGTTTTTTTTAAATGTATTCCTGGGACTTTGTTGGGTTGAAATTCATCTGCAGTTTTACATTCCACATGTACTCACACCCTATAAACTGTTAACACCAAAAACAAAAAACCAGTAACAAAGAAAGGGGCTCCCAGGATAGAGACACACAGGGGGAGGAGGGGTGCTTACTGGCGATGCAAGGAGTTCTATGTTGAGCACATGGGAGCTCAGATCCCCCCAAAGGAAGCTTACTTTTCAACCCCAAAGGATGGAGTAAAATAGCCTTTTCCATTATCACCTTGGGCAAGAAATCGAGACTTGAGGACAGAACCCAGGGGCAGCCGGCTGGAGAATAAAGAGCAACCTGTCAGAATTGCCAGAACGGGAGCTGCGGGCCCTGCAGGCTGGTGGGGGATGGCATTCCTCTATTCTGACTGCAGAATGAATTAGAGGAAAGCCCCAATCCTCACCAGAGCACCAGAAAAAAATCAAAGTTTAAAATAATTTGTGAGCAAAAGCATTAATGAAGACCTTCCCTGTTCAGCAAATTATCAGGGGCTTTATACAACATCACCCCAGCAGGGACCAGCATGACACAAAAACGCTGAGAAGCTGGGGGGAAGCCGAAGGTGATGCTCAAGTGGAAGAGGAATTAAAATGGTGCTGGGATGGAGACTTATGTCTTATCCAGACAGAACTTATCATTTATGGTTTTCATGACATACTGATGATCAACAAGTTGAGAGTAAAAATTACATCGGTTCTCAGCTGACAATGTGCAGCCACGTTTCCTGGATCAGCCCCTAACTGGGGACCGCAAAAGCACATCCAGAGATCAGGATTAGATGCTCCCGGCCCGACTGTAACTGCCACGGTTTTGGTGACGAATGGCCAGAAATTGCTAAAGAGCCGATTTTTCAGAGACCGATGTCTCAGGGAGGTATATTTCTGTCTAGAAGTTCTATACCCATTGACTTCGCAGGTCGGCCTCTGCTTGTGAAAAGTAAGGCCAAGTTCCTAACAATGACAGGAAAGCACCTCCCTCCTACAGTGACCTCCATCCTTTAACTTAGAACAAAATTTAATTCCATACATTGTGTACCTCACCACTGAAAATGTGCAAAGCACGCCAAACAGACACAATATTCAGGAGGTCCGGAGGGTAAGCAGGAAAAGGCCCCGCCCTCCCCTCTCCCTGAGCTGAGCTAGCTGCCTGTGTACCTCTCCCTGGAAGCAATTACTCTTAGCGTTTGGGGCGGGGTGGGGGGGTCCTTTCCAAAGATAGTCTGTACTTATGCAAGTATATGTATTTTATACACATAATTTTTAAAATAATACAAAAATATTTCTTTCGGTGGGTCACAATTCTATGAATGTATGCGTATATACGTATACCTATATTTTTCATGTACTCACTACCACTGTCAGGATACAGAACAGATCCATCGCACCCAAACACTCTTGTGCTCTCCCTTCGGAGTCCTGATGTGGCTGTCAACCCCCAGCCCCAAACCCCCAACCTCTGGCAGCCACTCTTCACTTCCTGTCGCTATAGTTTTGTCCTTAAGGGAAAGACACAGAAATGAAATCACAATATATAACCCTGAGAGGCTGCCTTCTTTCACTCAGTATAATGCCTTTGACATTTCTCCAGTTGTGGAATGTATCAATAATTCATTCCATTTTACTGTTCAGTAATACTCCAATAGGTGCATGTAGAACAGTTTGTCCATTAACCTGTCGAAGGCCACCAGTTTTGGGTAATTATGGAAGGAGTTGCTAAAAACATTTGAGTATGTATTTTTTGTGTGAACATAACTTTTCTTTTTTTTGAATGAAAAAATGGATACTCAGGAGCTGGACTACTGGGTCATATGGAGGTATATGCCTTATTTATTCAGAAACTGACAAACATATTTACATATTTAAATTTTTTTCCACACAAATGGAAGCTGATTTTATTTTATACTTTGCTCTGCATTTGGATTCTTTGCTCTGTCAGCACCCTTAGATCTGTCTCATTCATTTAACTATGCTGTTTTGTGGTTGCTGATATTGTTTTCTATTGATTTTTGTGGTGTTTCCTAGGTTTAAAATCAATCATTGTGCCAATTACCCCCCAGACCCTTGAAGACACCCATTTATTTTCATTTTATTAATTTCTGGACATTTTCTTTCTTCTACCGCCTTTGGTTTATTATGTTGAAAAATTATGATTTTTTGAGTAGGTCCTGAATCCACACACATTAAGCATGAAGGAATATAAATGAAATCCATGAGTGCCTGTTAGCTATGTCCCATCAGTTCTGATAATATATTGTTTTTATTGTAATTTTCTAGGTGTTCTGAAATTTCAGTATTGATTTCCTCTTCTACCTGAGAGGCATGTGAGAGGACTCTCTCATGATTATTATTCTTTTAAATTTCCAAGTGTGGGATACAGCTGGTATGTATAAAGTTTAAGTAATGATCATAGAAAGAACACCCATTACCAACAATTTGAGAAACAGAACAGTACCAACACTTCAGAAGTCTTCTTCTGTTTCCTCCCCTGATTTATATCTTTATTTTTAAAACAGAGGAACACACTCTTCCGAACTTTGTACTAATCCTTTAAAATTGCTTCTATGCATAAATATGCAAACTGATATCTTACCTTGATGTCAGTGGAAGCAGAATGAATGCCCCCCACTGGGACTTGCATCAGCCTCTCAGCACTGTCGGGGACTCACCCACTTTGGAATCGTGGCTATCACCGCTTGTTCATCTTCCCTGCTGTATAATATTCCACTGAGCGTAAATGTCTCAACTGATCTGTTCATTTTACTACTGATGGACCCTCTGAATTGTTTCCAGCTTTTAGCTTTTATAAACCAATTTGCTAAAAAATAATATGTGCATAATCCATGATGTCCATTAATGAGAATTTGTCTGGGCTAGACAGTTCGGGATGGAATAGCCAGGATGGAGGACGTACCCATCTTTAGCTTTCTAATAAAACGGCCGTTCTCAGGTAAGGTGGTTTTACCTGTGCATCCCTCCCTCAGCGCTGTATCAGTGGCTGCTCCACATGCTTGCTCACGTTCGATACCAGGTTTTGTAACATTTTTGTTACATGTCAGATGTGACATCATATCACACAGTACTTTTAATACTTATTTCTATGACTTTAATAAAATTGAGCACTTTTCCAATTCCTTGTGGTTATTCTTGTTTTATGACATGTCTGTTCTTTGTTCATTTTTCCTTTTCTTTTCAAATGCCTTAATTTTCTTGATTCACTAAGATCCTTTATATTCTAAATACTTTTTTGTTGGCTTTGTACATTTTCTCTAGGTGAGCAGCTCATCTTTTCAATTCATTTGGGGTGCCTTTTTGAGAAACAAGAATTCAACATTTTAATAGACTTGAATTTCTCAACATTACTATTTGCATACTCTTTCAGAAATCTTTCTCTATCCCACCATCATGAAGTACTTTCTCTATGATTTTCTTAAAATGTAAAGGTTTCCTTTCTCTATATGAGTTGACTCATCAGGAACCGATTCTGTGCATGAGGAGAGACAGTATTCAAATCAATTTTTCCATGTGGATGATCAATTATGTCACTGCTAGATATCGGACTTTTTTCACTACCACTTCACAAACCAGTTCCCACTGTCTGTGGGCTTATTTCTGGACTTCCTACCAGTTTCCACATATCCTTCCCTGTATCAATATCACACTCTTCATTTCTATAATGTATAGTATTCCCTCATTACCGGCAGGGCAACACGCTCCATAGTCTCCTCCTCTTGGATACCCTCCTCTGTACATATTGGAGAATGCACTTGTCCAGTTGCACTGGAAGTTTTATTTTAATTGCCATTGAATCCATAGATTAGTTTGGGAAGAATTGATATATTGAACATATTGACTCCATTCAATTACATATCTCTATTTACTTAAGTTACGTTTAATGTCTTTTAATACAAGCTATGATTTTCTTCATAAGGATTCTGTATGAATGTTGTTCAGTCCTAAAAAGTTATTAATTTATTGTATTTATTACCATTTTTGAATGCCTTTTCTGTTTGAGTCTGGGGCATAGAAGCAAAACTGATTTTATAAGCTTTTTATTGAAGTGTATGGTGCAGAACAGTGCACAAGTCAGAGGTGCACAGCTTTATGAATTTTCAAAGAGCGCACACTCATGTAGTTAGCACCAGATCAAGAATCAAGCATCATGATGACAGAGGACCGCCCCCCCAACTGGTGACTGCCCCATATAGACATCACCACTATGCTGACCCCTTTTACTATAAATCTGTACTGCATCTTTCTGACACTTAAGGGATCATACAGAATGTCTTTTATGTCTAGCAAGTGTTTTTCTCAATATTATATTTTTGTGAGCTACATCCATGTTGAGTGTGGTTAGAGTTTGCTTATGTTCTTTGACGTACAGATACGGAGTTTGTAAATAGACTATAATTTATGCACCCTAATGTTGACAGATTTTTAAACCGTTTCCAGTTTGGGGACTGTGGCTGCCAAGAGCATTTCTGAGTGTGTTTTTCTGTGTACTCACACTCTCGCCCCTGTCAGTTTCTTCCCAGGAGTGGGTTTGCTGGTCATGCATATGTTTGGCTTTAGAAGATCCTGCCATATGATTCTGGTTCTCCAAAGTGGTTGTAGCAATTTATGATTGATTTGCAGTGTATAAGAGTTCTAGTCAGAATGCAACCTGTTCTTGACATTTCGATATTTATTTACAGAAACTTTGGCCAACTCTTATAGTTACTTTGACATTTTATCCATAATAAGCTAATATTATGGAAGTGAATTTACCTTGGTCATCACGTTATTTTTGTATATGGCTGGTTCTAACAAATTTGTGCTAATGCATTTTAGGTTTCTAAATGTGAACCAATCAAGCTGTAATTTTTTCTCATGTATTTATCTACTTTGGACATAAAGTTTGTAATTGCCATGTAAAATCAGTTGGGAAAAGTTTCTGCTATTTCTCTTCTCTGTAAGATCAGAATTTCCTATTCCTTAAATGTTTGGTAAAACTTTCCCATTAAACCATTTGGACCTATTTGCTTTATGGGAAGATTGATAACTACTGATTGTAAAGTTAATTATTTCACATTTTCAGGACTGTTTAGATTTTCTGTTTTTCTTCAGTTTTTATATTTTTTTAAAAATGCGTCAATTTCACCTAATGTTTCAGATTAATTAGCTTAAAGGTTATAACATTATCTTTTATATAATCAATGCATTTATATTGTCTTCTTTTTCATATGTAATATGGCTTAGTTGAGTCTTCTGTTTTTCTCACTTAATTGTGGCAGAGTTTTGTCGATTACTTCAGCTTTTATTAGAGAATTAACTTTCACTCTGTCGATCTTTTTTACCGTACATTTGTACTCCATTTAATTAATTTCTGCTTTGACTCTAATTATTTCCTCCTTTCTATATTCTTTGATTACTCTGACTTTGAAGTGGGATGCTTGGTCCATTGCATCTCACCTTTAAGTCTTTGCGAACACAAACATCTCATTGCTTAAATTTTTTCCTAAGTGCTGCTTTAACTGGATTTCATGTAATCGGATGTATAACATTTTTGTTATCATACAGTTTTATTTTCCAACTTTCATTGTGATTTCTTCTTTGACTCCTGAGTAATTTAGTGGCAATTTAAGTTCCTATATAGTACTTAGAAAGTTTTTTTTAACTGACTTTATGTTAATTACTTTATAATCAAGAATGCAGTCTGTATGATACAGATGGTGTTAAGAATTGACTCATGTCCAATATATGGTTATTTTTAAAATAAATTTGTAGGAATGTTTGAAAAGAATATGTAGACTCCATTCATAGTACTTAGTAATTGTGTTGTTCAAATCTTCATACTAACACTTTTATTCAGATTAAAATATCACTTGCGGACACCACCCACTATGGTGGTGTATTTGTCACATTCTCCTCGTAGTTCCAACATTTGCTTTAGGTTTTTAAAGCCACGTTAGTAGTGGCTTTCTCAGTTAGAACAGGTTATGTCTTTAGGATAAACCAAACGTGTGAGTATATAATGGTTATATTTATCGCTGAAAATAAAAGCTTTCTTTTTAGTAGTGTTTCCTGATACACCCTCTTCTGCACATTTATCCTCTTTCAATAATCTTCTGTTTTAAATTGTGACCCCCTCTAAATAGTGTCTAGCTAGATGAAAAAGGGAAATTTAGTTGGAAAAGGGCTTCTCTTGGATAATTTTGCACCTATTTTCTGGATATATTTCTACTATTTTGAGTTTTCTACATCTAGATTTCTTTGATGGTCGCAATTAATGCAGTCTAGGTACTTCTTTTTTGAGTGAATCTTAGTGCTTTATTTCTCTTGGAAATTGTCCATTTCATCTAAGTTTTAAATTTACTTGAATAAGGTAATCGATAATATCCTCTTATATTTTAAATTCTGCCAAATCTGTAGATTCAACATTGTTTCCTGTAACACATTCTGTGTGTCTCCTTTTTCCCCCTTCGGACATTGCTTCTCTTCCTTGTGATATTCTTTTTTTCTGTTTCATCAATTTCCATCCCTATGTAAATTATCTCTGTTCTTTTTTTCTGTGAATTTATGAAATAGTTTCTTTTTCTTGCTCATTAGTTTGAAAGACTAGCTTCCTAGCATTCAGCCCTTTTAAAAATCAGGATTAGAAGATAAGAACACTTACTAAAACGACACTGCAAATCTTGCTTTCATTGTGCAGCATGCTTTAATCCACAGCAGCGATGTTCGATCTTTCCTGTCCCATGGCACACACAAACTAATCACCAAAATTCTGTAGCACACCGAAAAAATCTTATATTTTTTGATGATCTGACCAAAAACAAAAAAAGGTATAATTTTGATTCCTTCACACCAGATCACCATTTGGGGGCTGCCTGCTGTCTTTTTTTTTTTTTTTTTTTTGACAATTTAAGGGAAAAAGAGGTCAGTTCCTCTAACTAAATAGGCAGGTATTGTATGTTTTAAAAATTCTTGTGGCACACCAGGTGAAAATCACTGATCTACACTGTTAAATGTATTTTCTATTAAATGTTGAAATTTTGAGATAATTATAGATTTACATGCAATTTAGGAAAAAATACAGAAAGATACCGAGTACCCTTTATCTGGTCCTGTCCCCAATTTAACATCATGCAAAACTTTCATACAGTATCACTCTGGGTTTTCAACAGGGATATAGTCAAGATCCTGGCCAACTCCATCACCACTAGGAAGGGTACCCCATCCTGCTCTTTGGCAGCAACACTCCCTTTTCCTCCCACCCTTATTCCCTTCTGAATCTTGGCCACCACTAACCTGCTCTCCATTTAAAAATGTTTACCGTTTGTAGAATGTTATATAAATGGAATCACAGAATATGTAACCTTTTAGGATTGGATTTTTTTCCACTTAGCCTGATTCTCTGGAGACATCAGGTTGTTGTATGTATCAGGAGTTCATTCTCTTTCATTGCTGAATAGTATTCCACGGTACACAGGTACCACAGTTTGTTCAACCATTTAGCCACTGAAGGACATGCGGGTTGCTTCCAGTGTTCGGCTGTTAAGGGTGAAGCTGTGGTAACATTCATATGCAAATTTCTGCATGAACACTACACAAAAACCTGTATACAAATGTTTACAGCAGTTTTTATTTATAGCAAGTGAGGATATTTTATTTTATTTTTTAAAGATTTTAGTTTTTATTTTTAGAGAGGGGAAGGGAGTGAGAAAGAGAGGGACAAACAATGTGTGGTTGCCTCTCATGCGCCCCCCACTGGGGACCAAGCCCACAACCCAGGCATGTGCCCTGACTGGGGATCGAACCGGCAACCCTTTGATTCGCAGGTCAGCACTCAGTCCACTGCGCCACTCCAGCCAGGGTCAGTGAGAATATTTTAATACAATTTTATTGTTAATCTATAAATGGTTATTTGGAATTTTGAAAAATATGTATCTAATTTATATAGGGTTATATTCTTTGTTGTTGACTTCTCTCTCATTTCTAAATATGTGGGTTTATATTAGGTTTTAATATTTGTTGCATTCTGTGTTGATCAGTTTTATACATTTTCTGTATGTGCTTGAAAAGAATATGTATATCATTTCCAAATGTAGAACTCTTTATATTTCTGTTTGATCTTATTAATTTTGTTATTTAAATCTTTTAAATCCTCAGTAATGGCTTCTATGCTTGATTTACCAATTACTGAGATATGTGTAAAATATCCCACTACAGTGGTACGTTCAAACATTTTCTTTCTAGTACAGTCAAGTTTTGTTTCCTAAGTTTTATGTAAGCTGATTGGTGCTAGAATTATTATCTGCCCAGTGAATTTGCCCTTTCATCATCACATAATGGCCTTGTTTTTATAATAAAGCTTTATTATTATTATTATTATTTGCCTAACATCCATTTTGTCTGATTTACTATAGCTACACTGGCTTCTTTTGGCTAATTTTTGACCATACTATCTTATTTTATTTTTAAAAAATTGTGTCCATTTTCTTGTCTCTACTTCCCAGTCTCTTCTTTTTATGTTTGGCAGGTGTTTCTTAAAGAGTATGTAGCTTAAAGAATAACAAGTATTTTTATTGCAAAATGTATTAGAAATCAACAACAGAAAACAAATAGAGAGCAAAATAAATACTTACGAAGTAAACGTCCTTGACATTGACACTTGGGTAAACAAGCAAAATCTGCACTCACCCCAGAAGCCTTGTCCAGTCACAAACCCTCTTTCTTTTCTCAAAAAAAGTAACCAGTATCCTTACTTGTATGATAATCAATTTCTGAGCTTATTTATAGCCTTATCTTCCAAATATTCACCCCCAAACACCCCAGTCGGCGTGTTTTTGTCCATCTACCTGTGCTGGAAGGTACGCCTGGCATCTCCCCTAGCCCAGAGTCTCCCCCTTCCATCCAACACACCCTTTCCCTCCAGGGCAATTTGTCTGTCAGAACACTGGGGGGTCACCGCTCTGGTTTCATCTTCTGTTTTCTCTGCTCCAGCTCTGAAATCAACTAGTGTCGTTGCATCTAGGTCTTCTCAGCAGACACAGCTTGGAAATACATGCATGTATACTGATGCATGCATACACACATACCTGCCCATGTATCTCGTCTATCAGTTCATTTCGAGACCACCAATCCCAATACGCTGTGTTCATTCTTGCCTTACCGATTCCGGCCACTTCATGTGAGTTGAGATAAATGATCTCTTAACTCACAATAACACTTCTGATTCAAATGCAGGACTACAAAGGTTTTTACTTCATCTCTCCTATCTTACATCTGTACTGCCTTTCTTCACCAAGGACCCTGGTTCTCAAGGAGGCAAAAGCAAAACAGAATCAGAACATCATATAATCTCTCGTGTGCCCTTTTCCATGTTGTGTATTGAACACTGTCAGGGTAACGCCATGACGCCAGTGCTCACTCCACTAATTTGATTATTAAAGCGGTACAACTTTCTTATCTATGCTCTTCCTACACCTCTGCATCTTAAATATTGTACTGAATGTACATAGAGCATAGAGCCATTTAATATCATGCTTTTTGCATCAATGTAAATATTTATTTAATGTTCTCCATCAGCTCTTATGTTGATGTCTCCTTAACCACATTGGTTGACTTAAGCTGATTCTTGAGTGGAATCTTCAGGAACAACCCGGAAGAACAATATTTCCCAATTCTTGCCGCTGGTAGCAATCTGTCTGCAGTGTGGATGCTGGAAGGTCAGTCTGGCTGCATATGAAGTGCTTGGCTCACACTTTCTTTATTTCAGTGTCATAAATATATTGTTCCATTTTCTTCTGGCACAAAACGTTGCTATCAAAAAGTCTGAAAATATTTTGATTTTCTTCTCTTTATATATGTCTTAGTCATTTTGTCTGGAAGCATGTAGGATTATTTTTTATTTCAAAGTAAAAAAAAAATTACTACACTATACCTCAGTGCTGGCCATTCCAGTACGTAATTTTTAATTGTTTTGTCATTTCAGAAAGTTTTCCTTGAATTGCAATTTTTGATATTTGAATTTCTCCTTTGGGGACTCTACTGGAGCTACGAGGGTCTCATCCTGTCCTTTAACTTTGTCATATTCTCTTTAACGCACTATTTCTTTCTGTTGTAAAAGCTTCCCCCCTTTAACCTATTTTTCTCAGGCACTATCTGTTGTGTTGATTTACTCTTGGGTCACTTCTAGTTTAGTCTTCACTTTTGAAATTCATTTTCTTACATTTCCAATTATTTCCTGGGTCTCATGACCTCCTTCTTGGCTTTCCTAATCCAGACTTTTACTGTTCTTTCATGTCTCATGTCATTTTCTCATTGTCTTCAGCACTTTTTGAAACAGTGTATCACTGTTTTTGTCTGCCTTGTAGCCACATTACCTGGCGCATTTTCATTGTCTTGGTGGATGCTATTGCTTTTTCTTGAGACTGCTTTGTATGTGTTCCGATTACAATCATTTTCTGTCCTCTTTGATGTGAAATTAGCCTTCCTGAACATTTAAAAAAGGATACAGTTTAACATCTAAGTTCTAACTCCACTGAGCTCTCCCTTTTGCTGTGTTCATATCATGTTCAAGTTTGATGCCTTACTTTCTGAGATTCCCCAGCTCTGCTTTTCTCACATTCTTTCATCCGGATCTTCAGTTTCCTGTCACTATTGTCTCTCTATAGAGACACTATAGTGCTCTCTATAGAGCTCTCTATAGAGAGCACTATTGTGCTGCTCCATTTAGATTCTTAATTCTAGTCCTTATTTCTGGGAGGGAGCTTGGGCTGGTTACTTCCAAGAGTCCACGGGTCCGATCTGCCCCTGGCGCCTCACACTTTACCGCTGACCTTTATTTTCATCCACCGTTGGAGTGTCCAAGATCACTCCCAGTGTTCGGTTACTATTATCAACTTGATTTTCAATCTTTCCAATGGGTCCCTGTTGGCTATTTTTGATTTTGAAATCCAAATATTCCTCACTGATTTCTTCTTCTTCCTCTCCTGATACCACGTAAGGCTTTGTAGATGTTGGTCTCATAATAATCTGTCTTTCCTTTATAAGAGATTTAGTTTCTTTTCGCCTGCAAGTACAAGAATTTATTCTTTACTTTTAAAGTCCAGAAGCTTTATTTGCCTGTATCCTTGTTGTCAGAGGTTTGATCCTTCCTACTCATAATTTGTAATTCATGAGAATGGCTCATCCCCTAGGTATTTTGTAAATATTATTCATGGGTTTTTGTTTTGCTGTTTCATATTCTTTGTGTGAGGGATTTGGGAAAATCCAAAAACTCAGCCACCAGTGTCATTTTCTAGTATGCTGCTCTTTCTTTTCTTTTCTAAACAACTTAATCTGATAATTTCTCTCCTAACCGATGAGTTTAGTACAATGACATAGACATCTATTATGGTTACTGATAAATGTAATCTGTTCTTTATAATATTATGTATTTTACTTTGTCCCGAAACTTCTAATCAATTTTTTAGCCTCTCTCTCATTCAATTTTCTTTCTACTGTTTTGGATAGTTATCTATATTTTTTGGTTAAAATTTTTATTATGCTTATTTTACATAACATCTAAATAGTATCAGACCCCACTTCCCAAATAATCCAAGGATGTCAGAACACCTTATAGCAATTACCTCCCTCCCAGTTTGCCTATTATCCAATGGTTGTTATATCGTGTTTTCAACATATGCACACACAAAATTGAGCATTATTATTTTTCATACAGTCTTTAATTAGATTTTATGTTCTATTTACCAATGTCTTTGCTCATCTTTCTTTCTTGTATATAACCCCTTATTACAGGGTAGATTGACTCTCTCTTCCCTGAACTAAAAACCCTTTTGACTTCCCTACATTGAGATTTTTTTCCTTATATACAAATAAAGGGTTTTTTTCCACCCTCCCTCTGAACTTTGCAGATTTTTTGCTGTTTTGGCTTCCCCTGATGCTACTGGATTTTGATTGGGCATTCCATAGTACAGTGGTCTATTTACTTTTCCCAACTCATTTGCAGACGTTAGTCAATGGGTCTCTAAAATTTTCTATAATAAGGCTAGATGCCTTTTTATTCTGTTTTTAAAATGTATCCTTCTTAGGATCAACTGGCCTTCTTGAAACTAAGCATCGTCTTCCATCGAAGTCCTTGCCATTTCTCTTTGAACACAGCCTCTGCCCAGACTCCAGATGCAGAAGGAGGCTCTCCCATCACATGCTCCGCCCTCTTCACGTTTGCCTTTTTGTCTTCTGGGTACGTTTTGGGTCGTCTGCTTATTTCTATCTTCTGGGTCATTGATTCACCTCTCATGGATGTCTCATTTCCTTCATGATGTGTCCACTGATTTTGTAATTTCATCTCTAAATTATATTTGATTCTTTTTATATGATGCCTCATCGACAAATGGTGCTTTCTTGATCCATATCCCATCTTTCATTTTTTTAAAAACTTTAAATATTGTTCCCCCTCTAGTTGGCTGTTTGCCGAGGGTAGACCATTTCAAGCATGTCAGCTTTATTGAAGGTAGGGCCTTACTTCTAACGCTTCCTCTGGCTATTAAAACTCCATCTCTGAGTGGTTGGTGTTTCTTTTTAAACTGAGAAATTCCCATAGGGCAAACAGGGCTTCACAGTTACTTATTACTCTGTTCTTGGCTGTCTTTTCACTTTGTCCCTGAATATTTCCTTTAATTACACAGCATCATTATTCACTTAAAAGCACTCTTGTGATTTTCCAGCAAATAGGTAATTGCTATGGGGCATATTTTAAGAATAGCTTATTTTCAATATTGGTCATCGTGTGAGTCAGTAGGGTAATTACCGCATTTCCATTTCTGTAATTTTAATCGTAAGAGTTGAGGGGTTTTTGTTTTAGGTTTTTTGTTTGTTTGTTTGTTTGTTTGCATGAAGAAGTTACAGCACAAAGGCTAGGCAGAGAACACTGAATCCGGTTATCTGTTTGCTGAAGTTTATCCTCTAATAATTTAATAAGAAATGTTAATGGAGACTGTGCTCCTGGAATCGTGTGTTCAGTATTGTCCTGTCTCTTGCACTTACATGTAAATGGAAGTTTGGCTGGTTATGGATTTTGAGGATCAAAGTGTGTTCCTCTGAAACATTTAAAGAACTTATCTTGCTATAATTCAGCATTTAATGATTTGATGGAAAGCCTTTTTCCTTTAGAGTCCACTTGAAACCTTTGCTTGGACCAACAAATGGCTCTTTGTGCAGAATTTAAATCCACCGGTTTTACTTTGGTACGTCTTTGTCTTGAATAGTCTAGAAAATGTTTCCCTAGAACATAGCGTGATCTTCCATTCTTTAGATGTCAGTCTTCTCAAAAGCCCTGGACTGTATTTTTGTTTTCTGTCTTTTAATTTGTTTCTGTTTCACTTTCTCAGTTTGTTTCCTTGGCGCCACCAACCACCTGTTTAGCGCATCTCCCTGCTCTTGCACGTGCGTTGTTTTCCCTCTGATGCTTCTCAGTGTTTCATTGATTTCCGTTTTGTTTTCCCCGCTGTTATTCACGCTCTTTAATATTTTCAGGACTGCTCCTTTTCCTTCTTAACGCTTCCAATAGGGCTCCTTCATTTTTGCAACGGTGTTATTCTGTTCTCCCACCTCATTCCTAATGTAGGCAAGATCATGCTTTATCCTCCGCTGGATCCTCCTTTGTATTGAGTTTCGGTATAAAGAGGTAATTGCTTAATCTTCTTTTTAAATTACTGGTAATGCATGCGGTCCCAGTTTTCATTTTAGCTGTAGTAATATGCTAACTGTGTGTGTTAACTTACATTCTCCCCATTACTTTCCTCAGTTTTATTGTATTATCTTTGTATAGAATCTGTACTGGTTCCTTAAAATAATTACTATTACCAATCTTTGAGCTGAGTTTTACTAGCTATTTGTAGAAGCTTTTATTGGACATGGGGCAGGGCCATGTTCTAAGCTCATAGGAATTCTCCCTAATTCACAGTAAAATTCCCTACAGTGCAAAGTGTTGGGTGTGTGCGTGAATTACTTTACCTGGCAAAGATCAGTGTCTCTAAGTCCAGCCCGTGCTGCCCTGATGCACCAAAGGGCCGCCTACTCGGTTCTTTACCCAGCTGTCCTTTCATTGCTTCTCTGGGGTGCCAAGTTGTGTCCAGGGATTGCCCCGCCCCTCTGCACCCATTCCTGACATGCATCAAAGGGGTTATTGGTTTTAACTCGCAGCTTACACTCCTACTAACTTCATAAGCTGTTGTGCTGACATCATTTGAGATCTGCAGTCACAGGAATCTTCTCTCTGCCCCTGACCACCCCCTGATGCACACACTGTGGACCTTCCTTGCTCATAGCCATTGCCCAGCATGATGTAGTCTCCCTTGTTTTACGATAGTGCTTGCATTTCCTTTTCTTCTGATATTTCTTTCTTTCTTTTTTTTTATGGAGGGCTAATTTTTGAGAGCAGAAGGGGGCAGAGGATCTTTTTTCTGCCATCTCAAAATCAAAAGTCTGTTCCTCACCTTTCTTAACAACCTTTGCTATGGAGAACATTGGAGGTTTTTCACAAGTCTAAAGCAGATTATAGGCTGTCCCCCAAAATGTCATTTGTAATTAGGTTGTCTGCAATCTGGAATGCATTTTCTTGTAGAAACTAAGTTATAAATGGTAGTTGGAAGCCAAGGCCAGCTTTTCTATAGGCTATTTAGCTGGATACATTGTGCTAATAGCATTATTCTGGCTTCACAGAACTACCATGTATTAAGTTATTTCTACGGAAAAATGAATTTCAAGTTCTGGCTGGTAGAATATAGCGTACTTTGAAATATAAATCTATGTCTGTCTCTGGCTTAAAATTCTTAAGTGATTTCCCTCATTCTTAGGTTAGAAGCAAAATTCATAACATGGGACAGGAGGTCCTTGGTCTGGCTCTGTGGGCCCCTCAGATTTGGAACCATTACTCAGACTGGTCTTGCTATCTTGTTCCTGGAACGTGTCATCCTTCGTCCAGCCCTGGAGCCTCTGCATACGTAGTTCCTTTTGCCTAGAATATCTTTCCGTCACATTTTGCCTTTTAATGCCTACTCACCCTCGGAACCCAACCCAAATCTCATTTGTTTGGGTGGCATTCACCGATCTCAAAACAGACCACGTAACTCTGCAGTATACGTTCTAACGGCGTCAAGTTGCCTTTGTTAACGTCCACTGCCATGTGGCCAGCACTGCCACGATGCCTGGCAGACAGCAGATGTCCAGAAAGTGTGTGTCTGGTGGACGAACGAATGTGTGACTAAGCATTTGTCGTGTCAAAGGCAAGAGGCTCTTAAACTCAAACCCCCTTTCTCGGAACCAAGGAAGTGGTTGTGTCCCTTCCCACTTCTGATGCTCAGGCCTGGGCACCTTGGCCCTGGGTCTCAGATGACTCATGTGTCTGTCACATTTGGCTGAGTTTCAGCCTTGTGATGAGTAATGCTACAAGTAGCGCTTCTTATAATTACATGTGAACTCTGTGTAGTCACTAAAGCCAGTTTGTTATTGGACTTCTCATAAGATTGCAGCTTAAAATTCCTAAAATGTAAACACACAGATACAAAAGCCAATTGCATTGTATAGCTGCAGAGTGTCTCAGATGTGTCTGCTTCAACATTACAGAGCTGCGGGTACATGTGGTGCAATTTTCTAGGATGGTCTCATTTTTTAAACAATAGGGCTCTTGCACTTAGCACATCTGACCTGATGGCCTTGGGCCCTGATTGTTTAAAAAAAAAAATAGGACCTGGCTACTCTCCATTTATGGTCCTGTCACTCATCATCACAACTGTCATTTGGAATTCCGGTGTGCTTCCTGCCAGGCCTAGCTCCCGCGGAAGGAAGTTAGGCAAGTTTCTAATCCAATCTGCGGAAAGGAGCGACCTTTTTCACTCCGAATGCACTTGCTCCAGTTGATGTGCATGACTCTGATCCAGTTTCCTCACTTGGAAGATGCAGTTAGACAGTGTCTAGCAGAGGGCACGGCGCTTTGTGGGTCCTCAGTAAGGGCTAAGGGGTTACGATTGCTGATTCAAACAAACAAACAAACAAACAAACAAACAAAAAAACCTCTGTCCAAAATGGCACTTAAAGAATCTGTCTGGCCAAGGTAAGAAAAGGCATCTCGAGGATAAAAATCCTGAGTGGATAACACGGAGGCACGCACCCTGACATGGCCAATGTCCCATGTGCTCTCTGACGGCTGTCAAACAGGCACACCCAGACCTGCGGCTGAGGGATGACAGATGGCCGGCCCTAATGTTGATAGCACTCATCCAGTTTGGAAATGCCCCCTAGGTACCCAGCTCAAAGTAAAGTTTAAAATCTTGGGAAAAAAGTCACCGTCACTACTGAGAACCAATTTAGGGCCAACAGATGATTTTAATGGGTTTGTCATTTGGGCAAGGAATGGACTTTTTATTGAAATATTAGTACCTGAGCTGCTGGGAAATGGTTTATCTGCCCTCCCATCCCTCCCTGGCTGTGGGCCATTGCGGTCACTCCATGTCTCCCCCTGACGTTGGCTGGAAGCCTTCATGGTCCACGAGCAAATCAAGGCTGTTTGTTCAGTTTGAGCCATGTTGATGCTGGATGAGTTTATAAGGCTGTGGACCTGCTGCTTGCTTCTTCTAGCTATTAATTAATTTCATCTGTGAGGAGGAAAGAACAGGCTTGTACATAGGCTGATGTGGTAGTTTCCACAGAGTCAATGAAAAGTTAGAAATGGTTCACTGAAGCAAGATCAGACAAATAGTTTTGGAGGAAGAGCACATGGTTGAGGACCACCCTCTTTTACAGAATCTGAGGGCCCACCACGCGCACCTAGGAGTCCTCTCTCCCTCATCCAGCCACCCATCCATTCCTGCGATGCCGCGTGGCTGCTGCCAGCCAGGCACTAATGCAACATGGCTCCCATCTGAAAGCAGTGTGGAGCTGAGCGGGAGGGACCGGCACAGGTGATCGCATATCATGTTCAGTGTCACATTGAGGGAGGTATAAACTGCTGAGTGAGCACTGAAGAGGGAGCAGTTAGCTTAGCCTGGAGGTCTCAAGGAAGACTTTGAAGACAAGGTGACCGTGGGGATCAGACTTGTGGGGAGAAGAGTTAACCAGGCCACTTACAGGGAAGGAGAAGCCCTGGGCACGGTGTTGCCTTGCCTTCCCCTTCATGTTTGCGAGTGCCTGCGCTCTCCCAGCGGGCCGGTGCTTCTGCGGACCAAGGCTTCTCTTTGACCCACTGGCTTGTCCCGTCATCACCCCAGTCTATCCGCTGAGGCCAGCTGGACGGGGAATGAAAGATGGGACTCCGTCACTCACATCAGCAGTAACACAAGTCCGGCACCCAGAGACACTGCTTCTCATTAGATAGGGCTGGGGTAGGACTCAAGTGCTTGCTTTCAAATTAATACGTAAGATCAATTGGATACCCACGATCCCTGGAATGCACTTGGAGAAACATGGCCCTAGAATCTTCCCTATGACATGGTGCCCAGCACAGTGCTCCCCACCCTTCAATCCTAACACAAAACACAGGAAACACTTGACAGAGTAGCAAACTAGCTAATCCCTAAGACTAAAATGACCGAGTATAACTCCTACCGCCACCTGTGGGTGGCATGTAGATTTGACCTGCCTTTGGGTTGGAAGTACCACGTGGGAATCTAGGAAAGTTGGGAACTCAAAACCTGAAGGTTGGGGAGGCGTTAGTATATGCTGAAGTAACCAACAGTGGCTTTCTTCCAGCATTAAGCTTTCTCTGTGTAAGCGAGGCTAAGACGTTCTGAAATGTTATCAGCATTTTGCAATTAGTGTACAAAGATAATAGAAAATTGAAAATTGACCTATGGGTGAGGGTTCATAAAGGACAGTCTATTTACTTTGATAAAAGGGATTATAAATAGTCAAAAGGGCATCACCAGACTTTGGAAAGTAGAGCGGCCTCTATAAATTGATTACTATCTCACTGATTATTGTTTTTACTTTGGGGTCCTAGATGGGCCTGACTCACTGTGGGGGGGCATTGATAAGAAAGCTAACAGCCATTATCAGCCCCTAATTCAGTAAATACACATCGCATGCCTCTTGGCTACCAGGCCCTCTTGATTCCTGCTCCTGGCACTTTCATTTTGGAGGACAGCCAACCGTGAGAAGGAGCAGCTGTCGGCGGAATTCAGACCCTGGGTAGGTGCTCCAGAATCATGCTGCATGCAAGAGAAAAATGGCAGGAGAAAGGGTTCCCAGTGCCCCCGGGGGAGTACACACCCACTCTAAGACGAGACAGTTTTCATGTTGGATAGATGTTGGCTATCTTCCAACAGCCCTACAAGTGCGTAGCTTCACAGAACGTCGGAGTGAGAGAGGGCGCCCCCCACCTCAGCACAGAGTCTAGCCCTCTCATTTCACTGAAAGGAAAATCGAAATAGAGAAAAGGGAAAAGACTCCACCAAGCCCGTGTGAGCTGAGCAGCAGAGCTTTTTCTCCCTGCCAGATGCTGGGGCTAGGAAGGCGGGGCTGTTGGGCCCTTAAACTCATGGGAGCTTCGTGAGGTAGATGCCCCAATGAATGATGTATTGTGGTGTGGGCAGTGGTGATAGAGTTACAGGGGCCTCGCTTGGTTTGGGGGCAGGCAAGGCTGCAGGAATGAGAGGAGACCGTGCCGTGCCTCTCTTTGGCTATTTCATGCTTGGGATGGGAATGAAGCCTTCAGCATATGGATCTATGGATGTAAATACAGCTTGGGCTGCAGGGTCAGGGACCATGGGTTCATGGTTTCAAGCCCCAAGTTCATTAAGCTCGTTGAGCCTCAGCTTCCTTTCTGCAGTCTCTACCTGATAGGATTGCCTCTGAGGCTGGTGCACAAGCGCTCAGCCCATGGCAGGCTTTCAATCAACAGCACAATTCTCGAGTCCTTCAGGGACTCAGTCATACCCCTCTAGAAAAAGGCTACCGCAGCTGTGTCCACTTCCATCTTAAATGAAGGAGAGGCCCTGAGAAAGTGTATTTGCTGCTTTGGGTCCCCAGCCACCTCCCCAGACCTGACACCATCCCCCCGAATTTTGCCGTGAGACTGTGGGAGGTACCTAAGGTTGGCCAGCCCTGGGGTCCAGGTACCAACCCAATCCTTCCAACACAGACTTCTCCTTCTGAAAGCAGACCTACTGTTCTGGCGGGGGAGAGGCCTCTCACACCCTCCCCACACAAAAAGATGCCCCACTGCGCTCCAGAGCTAGCTACAGAATCATTATCAGCGGCCTCTGAAATCCCCCCCACTCAATATGGGAGAGGTGCGGAGGCCCCAGAAGCTCTCTTTAATGCAACTGGATTAATTGCCTGCTCAGAAAACAGCTCGATTCTAAATGATCCTAAATGGCCTCTAATACCTGTAATCTTCCCTCCACCACATCGCCCTGCTGCATTGCTAAAGTGGGCTTGGTTCTGGCTGCTGGTTTGTTCAGTAAACAGCAGGCAGCATTGCAGGAGGCCAAGGAAAGCAGGCTCCGTTCCAAGGAAAGGCTGAGAAATTGATGAAAACGCCACTGGCCTATTCACCAGCCTAATTTGATTCCAGAAAATCAAGCAGAGGAATTCGGGCTGGCCTGTTCCATAAACTCAGTGTTCCTTTGCAGGACTGGGTAATCAAACGTGGGTGTACTGCCAGCTCTCAACCCTGGATCTGCTTTTACAAAGCCACAGGGGGAGCGGACAAGGCACCAGCTGCCTTTCAGTCCGTTATCTCCCTGTGAACCAGGCGTAGATTGGGGCTGGGACAGGAAGGCAGTGGATCTGGCTTTGAGCGTGCACTGACTGGTATACAGGTGGGCACATGATTAAGAGAATGAAGTCTGGGTGGTATCCTAGCCCTGCTGTTCCTAACTGTGGAACCTCAGGGAAGTTACCTCTTGGTGCCTCTGTTGCCTCAGCTATCAAATGGGGATGATTATAACAGCGTCCGCCTCAACTGGTTACTGAGAAGGATAAACACCTCACTCTATAGAAGGTGCCTCAAGACCATCTGGGTCATGGACAACGCTCTATATATGTTTGCTGTCATTGTCCCAGATTTCCTGCTTCTACATGGGCAGGCACATGTCCTCCTCTGTCAGCTTCAGTTCCATCTTAAACAGAGGACAGTGGCTTTGCAGCAGGTGAACAATGGGAAGGTGCACAGGACATAGCACTGAGATTTCCCAAGCTCGGTGGCTGCCTTCCTCTGCAATGAGCAAATGCTGAGGGCTTGGCTGCCTTCTGATGCACGCTGCCAGCCCTGCGGACGCTTCTAGCCAGCTGCCCTCTCGGACCACACATGCAGTTTCCAGAGATGTCATGGTCCCCTGGGGACACAGGTGGGAAGAAAGTGGGCCAGACCCACCTGAGAAACAGCAGGTAGGTAGACAGGGATCTGCATTCCCTCCCTTCAGGCCACTGATGGTAAAGGCCATAGAAAGAAACCAGGTAAGCTGTGTTTGCTTGAATCTTCCCATGTGCGAGCCTGCCACCTTATCACCCCTTCCTGGGGAGCTTTTACCACACCAACATCCCGCCCTGTGAGTTCTTCTGAGTCCTCACCAAGCACCTATCAGTAGACGAGCAAAAGTATAAGGAAGCTAGACAGTGCTAGATAGTGCTACATAGGCAGAGTTGTGGGGATACAGGAATGCTCAACCTCAACTCTGGCAGCACAACTGGTGGGGTGATTTTGAAAAACAAATCTTCAGTTACTTAGTCCAGGGGTACAACGTAGGATCCAGAACCCCAAATCCTGATTTACAGTCCAAAGAACCACTCACGGGGCTTCACGAGTGAAAGTGGGACAGGTCGTTCTATGAGGTGAGGGTGATTGGGAGGCAATCTAGGCCCCCATTCTGGGGGAACAGATAAGAAAAGTATAGAATATAATGCAAGTATTAGAAATAATGGCTGAAAGGTATACGGTATATACTAACCCAGATGGAACTTAGAAAAAGATGGTGTTGAATGAAAAAACAAAAAACAAAAAAACAGTGAAAAAGAATGAGTTATAAATGATTCACTTGGGTCAATTTAAGATACTCAAAATAATGGAGTGCATTTTCCCAGGACACAAAGGAATGTAAATTAAATGCATTCTAAAGACAGTGGGTGTGGGGAGGGAAGTGGAAGAGGAGAACAGGGATGTAGGAGAGCGACTAAATGAATGAAGAGAGGGGACTTTTGCAGGCCAATGTGATGAGATGTCATAAATGAAGGCATATCATTAGCTCAATACCTGCACCAGGAGTCAAAAGGGAAGTCAGTTTCGTCTTACCTCTACAAAACAAATGTTGAGCTAACATTGTAAAACTATCCGTGTGAAGGGGCACCTACTTATTCACCTGCCTAGAACCCTGCAGAAAGACGTTTTCCTTAATAACAGCTCCTCACCAGAGCTGAGGAATGGGAGGGAAAGGTTGCAGCCAATGTGACCCGCTCTACCTTCTCGCCCATCGGTCAGACGAACCTCGGCCACCTCAACACCACAGGCAAAGCTGTAGTTCTAGGTTGAGATGTGCTCCCGGCAGAGATACGACCTGTTTATTTCTATCTCGAGGACCCGTCTCAATCACTGAGTAAATGAATCATTTTTGACTCAGCCAAAGAGCTGAAGCAAGGACCAGAATGCTTCAGATTAAAAAATGGGCATGAACTGTGAATGCTTTGAGACTTTACAATTTGGGGGGGGTACCATGGGCTGGCTCAAACTTCAAAAATCACAGGAGCCATCTACTGAATAATTGCTATGTGACAAGACCTCCCCGCTGATTATCCTGTATACTTAAAACCAAGCTTACAAGATAAACCTCAAGCCCATTGTATAGATGATGAAATGATGGTTCCATAGTAAATAATCATCTATTGTGTTGTCTTTGGTACACCCCTAGCTTTTGTGAATTGTAACTTTCCTTCTCTGTGTTTTCCTGCTGGACTTCTAATCACCTACCTGACTTGCTTGACACAGGGGTCAGTGTGTGACCTCAGCAAGGACAGTAAGAGTCTGTCATGAAAGACTGGAGATATCTCCTGACCACCCTCCCAAATTCTTGAAGAGAGTTCCCTAACAAATGAAGATAAAGAGAAAAGCCCTGGCTGGTGTGGCTCAGTGGATCGAGTGCCGGCCTGCAAACCAAAATGTCACTGGTTCGATTCCCAGTCAGGGCACATGCCTGGGTTGTGGGCCAAGTTCCCAGTAGGGAGCTTGCGAGAAGCAACCACACATTGATGTTTCTCTACCTGTCTTTCTCCTTCCCTACCCCTCTTTCTAAAAACAAAATAAATATTTTTTTTTAAAGATAAAGTGGAAAGTAAGGAGGTAGGTGAGAATGGGAAGGGCAGAAGGCAGAGGGAGAAAAGTAAGAGACATCAGACGCATCATAACCCCTAAACTTTCCCACTGGGTGAGCCATAAGGTTATTGCTTTGGCTAAAGTTTTCCGAGTTGGGTTTCTATCAGCTAAATCAAAAGAACAGATGGCCTGTCCCCAGTCACACAGCCAGGAAATGGCAGACCCAGGTGTCTCTGCTACAGAGCCAAGACCCTCCTGCCTAGACACAACCTCAGACGGGCTCAAAGGGGCCACCTCAGCACCTGGAGCTGCCTTAATGTGGAATCGAGCTTCATCTGTTACAGGTGGAGCCAAGGTTTTAGAAACTGCCCAAGCTTAAGTCAGTGGAATGGGAAAAAAAAGCCAGAAAATAGTTTTCAAAAAGTTGGTGTGCCTGGAAGGAAATAAGAACAATAATACAGCATTTAAGTCAAACTCTTGGTTTCAAAGGGTTTTCTCAGTGAGGCCGAGTCTGGTTTGGGCACTGGGCTCCTTGGGGCAGCAAATGAATTACCCCCCAGGGTGGCTTCTTGGAAAAGACAGCACTCCTGGGTGTCAGTGCTGAACTGGACTCCCTTCCTCGCTTGCTGGGTGTGTGAGTTGGTAGCCTATTCAACATGTCTCCAGATTCCAGGGGCCTCGCTTGTAAATTGGGGATGGTGACCCTTGCTTCATGGGGTTATTTTTTATGGTTGAAAAGCAATCACATTCACAAAACACCTGGAGGAATTCATGCACATTGCTGACCCCCAGTAAATTACATATCTCTCTGTGTAAGGTATATGTTATATGCATTTATGCATATTAGCCATTTTAAGGCATTAGCCTTGGTGTGTTGATTAAAACATCTGCCTTGTTACTCTACCATCACGCCGTGCAAAGCGCCGGACCACTCCCACTTCATACACTTCCCAGTGGGCTCATTCTTTTAGAAACAGTCATCAGGCACACACACAAAGCAATTTAAATGGTTCATCTTTCCTCTTTTCATCCACAGACAAATTTCAATAATTATCTTAGTCAACCCATTAATTAGTCTAAATTTGCCCAAGCATAATTGATGCTGCCTACACAATTTTCTATAAAAATTTGAAATGGATGGCTAAACAGAGATTTTTGTTTGTTTGTTTGACTAAGTGCATTTCCCCCTCATGCAAAACGTGTTAGTCAATGCTCATCTAGTATAATAACCTAACTTTGGATGCGCTCTGCATCTGTGGCATGCAGAACTCTGAATCTCTCGGAGGGCACGTGACGCTCTGGCCTTCTCCAACGTGGACCTACAGTCTGCTCCTGGAACTCTCCGAGGAAAGCTTCCATTGCCTTTCTTGGTGAATGGAGATCTGGTTGCTTAGGTCTGCCTTCGGGGAGCCCTCTCTTACCTTGGCTTTCTTAGGGAACACTAGTCTGACTTCTAGACCCATATCTTTGAGTCCTTTCTGTTTTTCTGGCCCTTCCAGTAAGGACTCATTGGGTTTCCCCAGGTCCCCTTCTTAATCCTCTTCTATTACTTGGCAGCATGCTATTCCCGGGTAATCTGGTCTCAGACCTTCGTTACCACCTGTTCATGAGGGGCATCTCCTCATACATCAATGTGAACCTGTCGCTCTAGCACTTTGTGCGTTAACTTTTTTCTAATGTTCTTTTCAGTAGCTTCTCTGTGTCTATGGAAATGATTAAGGAAATAACGTGGGGCAGCCTGCAATAGCATAAGGGCATCAACGTTTTTTTGCTGGATTGCTGATAAAGATGAGGCCGCAATGAAATAATAAAAGAAAAGAATGGTAAGTTCCAAACCAGTTCCTTGAGAAATTTTAGATGCCCTAGAAATCAGATGTAGGAGAACAATACCTCCCTAACCTTAATGGGGATGAGTGGCAGCCACAGCTACAGAAGCAGCATATATAAAGCAGAACAGAACTTCCAGAAGCAAACAAAATATAGATAAAAATTCAAATCTAAAGGTGGCATTTCAAAGTAGCAGAATAATGCTGCATTATTCAATGCTATTGGCATAATTGGTTAAATATATGAAAATATCCAAACTTGCCCCCAAATAAATGCCAGATGGAATAAATTTCTCAGTGTAATACAAAAGCAAACAAAAAAAAAGGCACTGCAATTTAGATAAGTATTTATGAAATTTGTGCAGGAAGCTTGCAAAGATAAAACCATTAACAATGGATAAATTTAATCACATAAAGGTAATATTTTCTCATTATCAAAAACCATTAGCACATTCAAAAGGACATACCCAAATGTGAAAATATTTGCCATACACAGAACCAACCAAGATTAATACATAAAGTGTTCTTATAAATCAATAAGAAAAGAGAGAGTGCTTCCAAAGACATGTGATGAAGCTGAATTTGTAGCTTGAAAGAAATGCAAGCAGCCACCAAACATAAAAAAACTGTTCTACCTCAAGTATCAAAGAATTAAAAATTAAAACAATAATATTTTTACTAGCTTGTCAGCTCTGTGGGGGTTAGAAAAGGGACAACAGCAGCCAAGGAATTTTCCTAGCTTACTATCCTGCCTTGATACCACAATTTGTTTATTCATTTATTTATCAATGGATATTAGGATTGTTTCATTTCCCTTGGGTACTTTATAAGAAACTGACAAATATTTTGCATTGCCAACAGCCATGTGGTAAACTGTTCGAATTTTTTTGCCCATTGAAAAAAATTGCATTGGACTTCCGGCCAAGATGGAGGCATAGTTAGACACACTATGCCTCCTTGCACAACCAAAAGAAGGACAACAAGTTTAAAAAAAGAAACAAACAGAACTGACAGAAAATTGAACTGTATGGAAATTCAACAACCAAGAAGTTAAAGAAACATTCATCCAGACCTGTAGGAGGGGCGGAGGTGGACATTGAAGTGGAAAGGACTTGCAGGCAAGGCAGTGGCTGGGGGACTGGGTGGTCCCACATTTGCATGCAGATAAACTGGGAGGAACAACTGGGGAGCGAGATAGACCACACAACCCAGGGCTCCAGCGCTGAGAAATAAAGCCTCAAGCCTCTAATTGAAAACACCTGTGGGGGCTGAGGTTCCGGGATAAACTCCCAGCCTCACAGGAGAGTTTGTTGGAGAGACCCACAGGGCCCTAGAACATACACAAACCCACCTTCCTGGGTATCAGCACCAGAAGGGTCCAGTTTGCTTGTGGGAAGTGGGGGAAGTGACTGAAATCCAGCAGAGAGCAGAGCAAGCGTCAATGTTCCTCCTTGGACCCCTACCCCACATACAGCGTCACAACCCAGCAACTGGATTGACCTGCCCTGATGAACACCTAAAGCTCTGCCCCTTACAATGTAACAGGAGTGCCAAGACAAAAAACAAGAAAAAGAAAAAAAAAAGGCCCTAATGAAAGAAGAAATCAAAGTTCCACAAAAAATACAACTAAGTGAAGAAGAGATAACCAACCTATCAGATGCAGAGTTCCAAACACTAGTAATCAGGATGCTCACAGAAATGGTTGAGTATGGTCACAAAACAGGGGAAGAAGAGAAGGCTATGAAAAGTGAAATAAAGGAAAATGAATAGGGAACCAACAGTGACAGGAAGGAAACCAGGACTCAGATCAATGGTGTGGACCAGAAGGAAGGAAGAAACATTCAACTAGCACAGAATGAAGAAACAAGAATTCAACGAGGAGAGGTTTAGGAACCTCCAGGACAACTTTAAATATTCCAATATCCAAATCATAGGTGTGCCAGAAGGAGGAAAGGAAAAGCAAGCAATTGAAAACTTACTTAAAAACATAATGGAGAACTTCCCCAATCTGGCAAAAGAACTAGACTTTCAGGAAGTCCATGAAGCTCAGAGAGTCCCAAAGAAGTTGGACCCAAGGAGGAACACATAATTCAAGGCACATCATAATTGAGGAACACATAATTCAAGGCACATCATAATTACATTAGCCAAGATTAAAGATGAGAGAATCTTAAAAGCAGCAAAAGAAAAGGAGATACTCACCTACAAAGGAGTTCCCATTAGACTATCAGCTGATTTCTCAAAAGAAACTTTCAGGCAAGAAGGGGCTGGAAAGAAGTATTCAAAGTCATGAAAGGCAAGGACCTACAACCAAGATTACCCTATCCAGCAAAGCTATGACTTAGAATGGAAGGGCAAATAAAGTGCTTCCCAGATAAGGGCAAGCTAAAGGAGTTCATCATGACCAAGCCCATACTATATGAAATGTTAAAGGGACTTATCTAAGAAAAAGAAGATAAAAAATATGAGCAGTAAAATGACAAGAAACTCACAGCTATTAACAACCAAACCTAAAATGAAAACAAAAACAAACTCAGCAAACAACTAGAACAGGAATAGAATCACAGAAATGGAGATCACATGGAGGGTTATCAGTGGGGGAATGGGAGGGAGAGAGAGGGGGTAAGGTACAGAGAATAAGTAGCATAGATGGTAGGTAGAAAATAGACAGGGGGAGGGCAAGTATAGTATAGGAAATATAGAAGCCAAAGAACTTACATGTACGACCCATGGACATGAACTAAAGGGGACGAATGTGGGTGGGGGGTGGTGTGCAGGGTGGAGGGGAATAAAGGGGGGGAAATAGGACAACTGTGATAGCATAATCAATAAAATACATTTTAAAAATATTTTTAAAAAGGGACAATGGCCTCTGCTCACCTTGATGCCAGACACTTCAGTTAAAAAAAATTATAAAAACTATATTAAAAACTATATTTTTGATATATGATATTGTTCTGGATTAAAATGAAAAATAATGTCAGGTATTGGTGAGAGACAGGGCAACAGAGACCTCCCTTGCCTAGCAGTGCAGTCGGCTTTAGAGGTCAGATTGCCCCTCTATTGTCTCTAGTTAAAACCTCAAAAATGTGCATCATTTCACCCAGAAACTCTATTTCTAGAAATTCATCTGAAAGAATCATGTGTCTGCATTGATGCATGTATAATAATGCTCTCTGAAATGGTATAATCATGGAAATTGGAAATAAAAATTCAATGACAGGCTAGCTCAAATCTCTTCCCCCCAAAGTTCCTTCAATGTATTGCCACTTTGTCACCACATCCCATTCTGTCCCCCACTCCTACCAGCCTGTATTTAATCCCTAAATTCTAATGAAATCAACAAGCCACCAGTGGCCCCTGTCACTAAATTCAAGGTTCACTCTTTGGTACGCAGCTCACCTGTTACCCCAGCCACATTCTACACCCCTGGCCCCTTCTCTCCTGAAACATTCTAGTTCCCAAGCCAATTGCCCTTTCCTTGTGATTTCCCCTTTAACTTCTCACCCATGTTGGCATTTCTTAGGCCTTTTCCTATTTTTTCTGTATACCAGTGCTTCTAAAGGTGAGGCTGCTAGACCAGCACATCAGCATTACCCGGGAACTTGTTAGAAATGCAAATTCTTGGGCCCCACTTCAGATCTACTGAGTCAGAAACTCTGGGGGTTGAGCCCCCAAATCTGTATTTTAACAAGCCCTCCAGGAGACAACGTTGCCCATTACTGTTCGAGGCCCACTGCGTTCAGTTATTCTGTGCCAGTGAGAGGAGTGAGGACAGCATAATGACCGCAGGCAAGGACACGGGGGACAGGCTCCCTGGGTTCAAGAATCTCCTCTACACTCACGGTGAGCTTCCACAAAGACTGAACCTCTGTGCCTCAGTGTCTTCACCCATTAAAGGGAGCGATAACTATGCCTACCTCCCAGGCTTGCTGTGGGGATAAAATGAGATCATCCATGTCAAGGTCAAGGTTAGTGCATGACTCAGAGAAAGTGGTCACTAATACAAAGCCATGGCCACTGGGAAGGAACATCTTTAGGCCAGACCTCTCCTGTGCATTCCTCCCGTACAGCCTCATTGCCTGTTTGCCACATCCACTTGGGTGTCCCCCAGGCACAGGTCACAAAACAGTCCCCAGCTTCTCCCCAAATTGTACGCATCTGGTACTTCCACCTCGGCCCTGACCACCTTCAAGCTCTCAGTTTCTTAAAGGCACAAACTCCAGAGCCACTTCTGATTGTGTCTTGCAATTTACCTGTGTCAGGTAACCAAATGCCAAGTCCTAAAAATCTCTGGATCCATTGAGCACGTGTTCATCTGTGCTCCTAGCACTCAATTTAAAATTCCCTGCCACCTCTGCACCAGCCTCTTCGCTGGCCTTCAAGGTGGCCTCCCCACCTCGCCTCTGCTCATCTTTGCCAGTCCGTTTGCCAGAGGGATTTTTCAAATACAAAAGTCTTGTCCTGTCACTTCCCTGCTTAAAATATTCTAGGAACATCATACTGGGTGTGTCTGTGAGGTTGTTTGGGGGTGAGATGAACATTTAGACTGACAGAGGGTGTGAAGTGGATTGCCCTCTGTAAAGTATGGATGGGCCTTATCCAACCAGTTCAGGAGAACAAAAAGGCTGATCCTGTTCTGAGCAAAAGGAACTCCTCCTGCCTGCCTAGACTCAAGGCGGAACATGGGTTTTATCCTGCTTTTGGACTGGAACGGAAACATCAGCTCTTCCTCGGTCTCAAACCTGCGGATCTTCCTACTTTCCCGGTTCCAACTTGCTGACTGCATCCCCGGGTATTTATCAATCCCTATGTCTTTAGCTCTGTCTCTATATCCGTGTATAGCTACATCTGTCTCTATCTCTCTCTGTGTACGTCTGTATCTATAACTGTCTCTATAACTACTGTTGGTTATGTTTCTCCGGAGAACCCTGACTAATACATCTTCTTCATAGTTTTCCACGACTCCCAAGACGACGTTAGTTGGCCTTTTATACGCCTGCTCCTCAGTCGGTAATTCTTCCTTGTATCGCCCACCCAGCTCTCCTGGGCCTCCCGGTCAGACCTCAGAGGATGTGCTGATTTTGCTCTCAGCTGTAGCCCCAGGAGCGAGCGCAGTGCCTGCCAATTGGTGGACTATATTACGTTTGTGAAGTGGAGACCTATGTGCAATATCCTATTCAGTTACAAAAGTTATTGTAACAGAATATTTGCTATCCTTATGAAATATGCACATAAAGCTACAGAAATGTATATACAGTATAATACTATATTTGCATAATACGAAAAATGTTGACTATAAAGACAACATTGCTTAGCTCTGGTTGGTTGCTCTCTCTTTCTGCATTTCTCTGTGTTTCTAAATTCTCTGGCTTGAATATGTATTTACTTTTGTAATTAGAATATTTAGTAATAAACATTAGGATTCAATTCCTCTGCATATCTAAAGTGCAGTAAAAGAAAAATGAAAAGCAGAAATAATATTTATATCATACGACATAACATGTTTATATTTTATGTGTAAAGATCTCTACAAATGAATAAATAAAAGACAATCAAGGAAGTTTTTAAAAATGGGAAGAAGACGTAAAGAGATTGTGTACATTTAGATGCCTGGCCTATGCGCCGCATGACTATTATCTAGGAAAGAAAAACTAAACAGAAGATCCATATTGGTCTTGTTATTGGCCAAGCTGAGAAAAAAGATAAAACCCAGTGGTAGCTGGATTCCAAATAATTTTACTCGGTAGTGCAGTTTCTTGGACTTTATTCTAAGTAATAAATTAATGCTGTAAGACAGATGCCTTTGATCACATATTCAACAGTAGTAAAAATGTTGGGAAATCATAAAAAATATTTGGGAATTAACTAGGCCAATTATAGGCTTATCCATAAAAAAGAATACTATTGCACTCACCACTAAATATGATACCTCAGAAGCATAGTCACAATATAAAGAACTATTCGGATCTACTTTAACTATAAAATAGTGCACTGATAACTTTACACACTCTGACCTCAATTTTGGAGGGAAATATATATATTGTTGAAAATATATGAGAAATATAAATAACACTGAATGATGGAATTGCTCATTAGTTTTGCTTCTTTAAACCTTTCCCAAGGTTCCAGAGAAAATGCCTTACTTTGATAAACCAAGAGGAAACTATATTCTGGCTACAGAAGACAAAAGACGGGTCGGAAGTGTTGAGAGTAGGGGAGTAAAGTGTGAGGAGCTGTGCCTACAGTAAGAGCAAGGGGCTGCCAGGTGGAAAGGGTGGAAGGGACGGTGCCCATGCAGACGGAGGGAGGGGCCCAGGAGATTTCAGGGGGAGTCTGAGAATGTACGGAACAGCTGGGCATGTCTCTAGTAAGGTGTCTCTCCCTGCCATGGTTTCAACGAATGGAATTAAGACCTAAACTCCAGAACGCAGGGACCATCCCTGGCTTTTGGAGACAGTTGAAGGATGCGTAAGTACTTTCAGAACACTCCAGTGGTATTTCAGAATCTCTCACTGGCATGCACACGCACAAAAGCAGGGACCGTACATACTAATCATTCCTATCTTCCCTATGCCCAGCACTCAGCTGCTGAGCAGTGGGTCCTTAGAAAGTGTTTGTCAAAGGGAGAAACAAAGTACTGGGAAAACTCCTGACTTTAAAACAATTTAAATTAATTAAACACTACCATGCACAAGCCAATGATAAATCACAGAAAGCCATTCTATTCTACTTACTAGAAACCCTTACGGATAAGACCACAAACTTTTTTTATTCAATCCAGCCCTTTTTTATTTTTTAAATTGTTTATTATAATTTTGTTAATCCTCATCCGAGGATGTGTTTATTGATGAGAGAAAGAGAGATCAATCAGTTGCCTCCTGTACGCACCCGGACAGGGGGTCAAACCCACAACCTAGGTGTGTGCCCTGGCTAGAGATCGAACCTACAACCTTTTGGTGTATGGGATGATGCTCCAACCAACTGGACCACCTGGCCAGCATAAGCCAGCTCTTTTTTTAAACAAAAACATATTCTCAAGGACTGACAAGCCTGAAACACCAAACATTTTTCTTAAACAAACAAACAAACAAACAATTGTGCATTAGATTTATGTAATGCATTCTATTTGGGCATTCATTTGTAAGCCCAGTTTAACGTGGTTTCGTTCTGTGGCATACGTTTAAATATTGCACTTCTGCTTTGACGTTGAAACTTGCTCTCGTCCCTAAAGAATGACTTTCCCTCACATTCCACCTTCTGTCTGAAGCCAGTCAATAGCAACAGATGACAAACCAAAGTAAAATCACCCGTAGAAAGGCCAGCTGTTTGTGTGAACATACAGCACTTCTGCGCATGCCAAGGTCTCCTGTACTCATGCCTGGACCTCAACCATCAAGTCCATGTGCACTCGAAGCTCCGTTGGAGCAGGGCTGAATCAGAAACCTAATGGTGTCTGCAGCTTAGGAAAGGGGGGCTGGAAGGCTGGAAGTCAAAGGTGGTTTGGCTGGTGCCCTTCTCCCAGTTTTCTGCTGGGATGACCCATCCTGGTACCTTCCAACAACCTGCATTTCCTTACAGAGGAACTGGGGTCGCGATGGTGGGAAAAGCTCCTAGAAATAACTCACCTCTAAATAATGCCCCTCACCTCTGTCCCCAAATCGTAAGTTGTGGAGCCTTGAAACTGAGCCTGCCCAGAGCCTCCATATTCCATAACTCCTGGGGCTCACACACCTTGCTTCTTTGTGACGCTGTGAGGGTCAGGTCTCCTGTTCCCTAGACAAGAGAAACCTGGAAAGGAACCAGGTTAAGCTGAAAAGGAGACCTGCTACCTCGGCCGGAAATGGTGGGAAGGGCTCCAGATCCACATGTGCTGGGATGTGATGCCAGCCAGCCTCTCATTCTCTCGTTTTTCACTCACTCTTTCTCCTCTTTCTGGCTGTGATTTCTCCCAGCTTTGCATACTTGCTTTCTCTTTGTCTCCCCCACTCCCTTTTACTTCTCCTCTCTCCCTCCACTCCATTTTTGTTTCTCTCTCACCCCCACACACCTTTTCGGTCTCTCTGCCCAACTGATCTTCTTTCCCCTACACACCTCTCTCTCTTACACTCGACTCTTCTTTCTCGTTCTCTCTCCCACATGCACTTTTTCTGTCTGGTACTTTCACTTCCTCATAGGCAGTTTGCTTTCATTCCTTCACTTATAGTTTCCTTTTCTCACACCCTTTCTCTCCTGGGACCTGACTTTCTCTCTCCCTTTCCACACACTTTTTCATTGTCTGTCACACACTTTGACCTTGACTTTTCTATACACTTTTAATTTTTCCTTCCCTTCTCATTTGCTTTCCCTCTCCAACTCTCAGGATTTGAAGCAGAGTGAAGGGGCCAGTTCAGAGTTTTGCAAAACAGCCTGGAAGGCAGGACTGGGGTGGCATCTCACGCAGAAAGGTCGCTGCAGTACCCCAGGATGGAGCTGAGTTCTTCCCACTCAGCATAGCGGCCGTGGGCTGGAGGGGGGGGCTGTGGATACGGGAGGTATTTTGGGTAGAACTAATGGGCCTGAGTAACTATATTGATGTGGGGTGAATGGAGGGCAGAATTCAGGAAAATGTCGAGGTTTCCAGCTGGGGCAACAGAGAAGAAAACGCCATTAAGAGCCACGGAAAGTGGTAGAAAAAGCAGGTCCGGGCAGTCTCTGATTCTGGGGTCATGTTAGGGTAAGAAAAGACACGTAGCATTTTTAGACATAAAAGGCTCTTGGAAGAACAGGAAAGAATTCATAATCACACACCGAAGGTCCTTGAGTTTTACTTGTTCAACTTTGAATAATTCTCCCTCTGGTATACTCTTCAGGGACATCCTTCAGAAACCTTTTCTCTGCAAAACTTAAGCTTTGTGCGTTAATACATGAAAGAGAGAGAGCCATTACATAATGGTATTTGCCATCCACCAGTTAAGTGCTGGCTGCATCGCTCCTTTGCGCAGTGTTACTGATGCAACTGTCACTCCAAAGGGCTTGCAAGGTCCACGGGGGAGGGAGACTGTTCTCAGTGCTCACCCCTGGGTCCCAGTGGCTTACTAGGGTGACCGCCACTTAGTAGGTCAGCAGGACACAGATTTGCAATGAATGAATATGTGAAATCTCTTTTTGATGTTGTCATTCATTATTATTCTGTGAAAAGAGAAAACTGGAATGAAATTATGGAAGCATTTTTACTTACGATGAGAACTGCGGTTCCCTCAACCCCAGGCAATGATGAGAATCATTAAGCAGCATCGAAAGCGGTAAATTTTTAGCTTCAACTGGATGCTCATTGGATGTAAACTGGCCAAATTTGCACACAATTGTCAATGAAATGAACAAAATTAAAGATATATTAAAAGCCAAGAAATAGAACATGGAAGCTTTTTATGTTAAAAGGTAAGGGTAGCTGGAGGATTATTATTATTTTTAGATTTCTTGAAATAGGCCCCCCCCCCCTTTCCTCCCAGCAAAGGAAAAAAGCCCGCTGTGCTGTCTCGGACATCCGCCTTTGACACATGTGCTCGGGAAAGCGGCGCTTCCCTGAGTGGGGACTGCCTGTCCTCGTCGCCTCTCCTGATGTTTCATCTGCAGAGGGAGGTGAAGACTTGTCGGCAGACGAGACAGTGGGGGCTGAGTGGCAGACAAGCCCTCAGGTGTGACCTGCGCCTGGGTCCTGCTACTAGAGCACCTGGGGACAGAGGCCTGGAAGGGAGGACTCGCTACCATCATCTGTTGTCATCTTCACACAACAAGACTGAGTAACTCATCAGTTCAAAGTATTCGGGCGACTGTCCCAGACTCTGAGGATGCATCTGGGGAAGCAGATACAAACTCAAGCCCTCGGGGAGCTGACATTCTAGAGTGGTCGGATACAGACAGGTGGACAATTACAAAACTAACTAAATTATATAGAATGATGACAGAGCATAATAAAACATAAAAATAAAACAGATCAGGGTAAGCATGCTGGTGTTGGGGACAACTGCAACTCTAAATAGGGTCGTCAGCGAGGTAGGTGGGGGTACGTTGTATCATTGTGCAGAATCTATTACTTCCTCCCCCACTGCCCTGCAAGACGATTATACATCCTGCTCCTGCCATGTGACCTGGACTCCTTCCCTGCTGGTGAAGATATGTCTCTGACCCAAGACATGAGGCTGGTCATGTGACATGCTTTGGCCAATGAAAAGTGAGCAGATGTGACACATCCCACACCCAACAGGAAACTTTGCGTGCACTTGCGTGCTTAGCTTAGTTTCCGCTTTTTAACTTCTGCTGTAAAAACTGAATGTCCCAGGCCAGGGCTGGCCCTCCCACCCAGGTTCCAGACTGAGAAAACAGGCGCGGCACAGCCACAGTCCCCAGCAGGTCACATTTATGTGCAATGTGAGCAAGAAGAAAAATGTTAGTTGTATAAGTCAATGATATTTTTGTTACCATAATAAAACCAATTAATAAAACAATAACAAAAACCTTTAGAAAAGGTGCCATTGAAGCAAAGACCAGAAGGAGAAAAGATGATAAAACTCAGGCTCAGAAGAATAATATCACTCTCTGAAGTCACATATTGAGTACGTGGAGAAGACCATATTGGAAACCTTTTTCTCTTGGGGTGTTCACACTGTCCTCTCAGGCAGGGTCCTGCCTGGCTCAGATCGCAGAGGTCACATGGTCACAATGTTTCTCCATCCTGGACAGTTGTACATCCTTTCTCTTTCTGTGGGACTCCAAAGTAACAGGCCTCCAGCAGTCAAACCGGCCTCAAGTCACTTGAGGCACATGGGCCTCTCCAACCATGGAAAGTGAGTGTCCCCAGGTCTGCAGCTGAGTTCTGCCACCTCCTCCTCCTCATTTCCACCTCCCTCCAATCTCGCAATAGCCTAGGAGACGGGGAAGGAGGGTGAATAAGTATCATCACCTCCCATTTACGGATGAGAAAGCTAAGGCTTGGAGCTTAGTGATTTCCATAAACTCATGCAGGAAGTGAATGTTGATGGTATAAACCCTGCTTTTCTAAATCTAGGAATATCACTGCATCGCTAGAATTTTTATATATTTGATTATTTAAGCCTCATTACAATGATATCTGTTAGTCTGTTATTCCTATTATCTAGAACACAGGTGGCAAACACAGGCCCATGGGCCGAACCGGGCCCTCCGCCTTGTTTTATCTGGCTGGGCTCCTTGTTTCTACTCGGCGGCAGCGCCGAGCTCTTACTTAACTGTTAAGGGGCAGTTACATTTATACAGTCCTAAAATGGTATTTGGCCCTTTGAAGGCAACCGTGAGGCTCATGTGGCCCCTGGTGACAATGAGTTTGACACCCCTGATGTAGAAGAAGGAACAGAAGCTGTAAGATACAAAGGAACGCTCAGATGGTCTCACGAGGTAGAAGAGAAAGATTAGAACCCAAGATTATTCTCATTCCAGAACCTGTGGGCTGCACGGAGCCCTGCTTACTACATAGGTTTCTATAAAGATGTAGACTCATGAGTATTGGCTACCAAATGTATTGTCCATTGTGATTAGTTTAAAGTAGCTGCATGAGCATTATTGCTTAATGAGTTTGTCCCTAACCTGGTGACAGGGGAAGAAGCTGCTGATGCCCAGGTAGAGGCCAGACTGAATATGTACGTAGAAACCGCATGTTATGGTGCATCTTCACTCACGTAGAACTATCCCCAGCAGGATCTGAGACCACCACAAGTCACATGACAATGAATGTGTGTGCGTCTCTCCCCTGCATGTCTGCTCTGCTGAACCTTTTCCCAGTTGGGAGAGACAAGCATCCTGAGAACAGAGGTGGCAACCAGGTGCGACAGACAGGAAGTCAGGGTTGGAAGCTCGCCTCCGCCATGGAAAAGCTGTGCGGTGGGAGGCTGGCATGGAGTATTCTCCTCAGAACTCAGTCACCACCGATTCAGTCATTTATCCCACTATACACTGAGTTCCCACTGTGTATCAGCTATTATGCTAGACCCAGGGTATACAGCAATAAACAAGTAGTCAGCCCTGCTCTCCAAACAAATAGCCACAAATCCTTAGAACTGTTTCATTTGGAATCGGAAAAAAAGCCCTTATCCTCTGCTTTGAAAAGGGCACCTCTGCAACAAGCAAAACAGTCCAACTGATCACAGGGAGAACTCACAGTGATGGAGGCGGTAGGGGTACACTCTTGCCCTAGAGCCTCCACCCCTCCGCGCCAATGCATAACCCTGCCTCTCATAGCGCAGCCAGCCTCCGGCAGCCAGTCCCAGACAACCCTGCCGCCAGAGGTCAAACCATCAGCCAGTCTCACTCAGTCTCTCTGATTGGAAGAGCCAGTGGATCCAGACCATCAATTGCAGGGCATGGGAGGGTTATTCTCAGCAGTAATTTTTAGCTGTATAAAATGGTTTTTAAAAAGAAGTCATACAAAGAAAGCAATTGAGCTGCTGTAATGGAGGACCAGAAATGTCGGCCTCACCTCCTTTCCTCTACCGGGATAAACCCCAGGGACCAGCTCAGAGCCTGGGACACCTAGCAAAGGGTACTCATGCAGGCCGGGACAGGCCTTCACCTGACCCACGAGACCTTGCCCACCGCCAACACATTCAGGAATTACAGATACGATATCCTTTCAGTTAAATGAATCCTGACTTTAATTGAAAACTGTCTCTGTTGGTGTTTGATAAACCCATGAAGAGGGCCATGGACTCCCATGGCACAGAGGGGAGGGGCCTGGGATGCATTCCATTGCTCTTGGGAAGAAGGTCAAGTGCAGGCAGCAATGACTGACTAACACAGTCAGTGGGGCTGGAGGTCGGCTACTGTGAAACCCACCTCACTCTCACGGGCTTACTGCCACCCTTCTCACTGCTTGATGGGAGCGACTCTCCTTGGGAATTATGACTTCATGTCACCACCTACAGTACGACAGTTCCCTTCACCTTGAAGTTTTCTTCAGCGCCAGTTTGTGGCTGATGCAGAGGTGGCTGGTTTGGGGACAGAAAGTCCGAGGGGTTGGGAAAATTTCCGTAGTATGAAAGAGAATTTAATCTATATAAAATCTTTGCAAAATTATGCTTTTTGAGGAGGACTACATGTTTGATGCCACATTGCCTGCTTTGTGATGGGTGCAGGGATTCCAAGCTCTGTAAGTCCCCTGAGACTCTGCAAGCCACCCTGGATGTTGTCCTGACCACCTTTCTTTTTGTGACCCCATGGGCCACAGAGACAGGGGAGTGCAGGTGTTTGGAGGAAGCTTCTGATTCTGGCAACAGAGATAACTCACGTAAGTGCTTAGCAGCAGGCCAGGCACCCACTAGTTGAGCAACAAACCTGTTTCCTTGTCCCCATGTCAATCTTTCTTCTTCTTTTTTTAAGTACATTTATTTAGTAGGTTTCCAAAAAATCCTTATTTTCAGCCTCCTGGTATCTAAAGGCATGCAGCCATAGGTAAGGGACGGCAGTACGGACCAGGAGAATGGAATGACACTGAGAGGCTGGAGGGTGTGGCCTGACATATAGTCCCTTCCACTGACGTTCTTTGACCCTTGACTTGAAGAAACTGGATGCTGAGGAGAGAGAACAACTTGGACTCTAAACATCCCTGCTGATGCTATTCTAAATACAAAGAAATGTCAAAGCTGAAAAAACCGTAATGCAATTGTACTTAGCCTGTTTACTGAACTATCAGTCATTGCTTCACATAGCAATTCCATTTTTAAAGTTCATTGTGCTAGAAAAGTGTTGCAGCTTCTTAATTCTTACTTCCTCATCCAAGCCGGGTGGGAGATGAGGAGTTTCTGGACTGTATGAAAATCCACACGAGACATTCAGCAGCATGTCGGAACTCTCTCCCACCATCCTGCGCTCTCTCTTCCCCAAAGCCAGAGAAAGCTCCCGCCCCCAAGGCCTGTTCTCATTCTCAAAGCAAACATTAAAAGAGCATCGGCAGAAGCAAAGGCAAAAAAAAGGACAGCCCAGGGATGCTGAGAACCTGCCCTCCTATCTGAGGAGGACCCGCGCTCACCTGGAGCTAAGGGTTGGGTCCTGCCTCCTTGCCTTATAATGTTCGACCTCCTGCCTTAATCACAGATGTTGGCATCAACAACTAGTGTCAGGGGACTTAATTTCTACAGATTGCCCCTCTAGGTTCTCACTGAGTTCAGCCAGTAGGGGATGCGAGCAAGAGATTGGAGACAGGATGAAGGAGAGGATGGAGCAATCACTCTCTCCCTGCTTCTTCAGGGTTTGGATAGTACTACCTTCTCCTACAGCAGGATTTCTCAACCTCAGTTCCATGGGCATTTGGGCTGAAGGATACCTTGGCGTGGGGGATGCCTTGTACATTGCTGGATATTTCACAGCATGCCTGGTCTTTATTCACTAGATGACAGTGGCACCTTCCCCAAGTTGTGACCAAAATGTGACCAAAAATATCTCCAAACATTGCTAGGGTCCCCTGGGAGGCGAAACTGCTCCCAGTTGAGAATCTCTGCTTTCATCTTGGAAGAGAGCCCTTCATTTAACTCCCTTTGCCAACCCACCGAGCCTGCCTATTGCATGTACCTGGAACCCCAGGACGCATGCGTATCCGAGTACATGCACCTCAATCGGGACTCTCCTGGTGAGCAACTGAGGACATGTTGTGTCTCCCGGTAGACTCTGAGCTTCCAGAGGGCGGGGACCGGAGCCCTCACATCTGGGACACCCCCACCCAGGAGCGTTTCTAGGTGTCTAACTGGAACCCCAGTGGCTTTAGGGAAGGCCTCCTTTGCAGCTTCCTCCTCAGGGGAAGAATGTAGGTACGCTGCCCCACCTGCTCTGCAGCTTGTTTTCATAACGACTCTTCGCGATTGTGGGCAATTTCCTCCTGGGCAGCCCAAGGTCTAGGAGGCTTCCAAATTGGCACAAGTACCCTGTGGTTAACCTGTAGCTGGCAGCAAATGCTGCTGGTCCCCAGGACGCAGCAATCACTTCTAAATGAGGCCTGCCTCTGCCTTCATTTAAGGGCTATAACAATTGCTTTTTCTTCCTCAGAAATATAACCTTTGAGATGAACTGCTCTTGCATCAGTGTGCTAGTTTCTTTAGCAAGTTCTGTGAAAAGGTGCCGGCCTCCTCCTGCAAACTCAAGAGGGAAACACAGGCCCGCAGTTACTGCCTGTGCTCCCAGGTCCCTGCACAGGGGCTCGGGCTGTGGGCTGGAGGGCTGGCTGGGGCCCCAGTGAGCAGCAGGAAGGGGAGGTTGGTGTGTTTTGCTTTGGGTGTGCAAGTGTCACCACTGGGCATTTAGATTCTACAAGGCTGTCCTAGAGTCACCGTCCACATTCCATACATGCCACCGGGACATCTGAAGACAAAAATTGCCCACGAATGATCCCACAGGGGCGCAGCAGGGAAGCCAGGTGTCAGTTTCCCCAGAGTACATTTAGACGCTCACAGGCTGCAGTTCCGGAACTGCGTGTACTTCTGTTTCCTGCCAGCATACGATTCTCACGGACTCCGGGGGTGAGGTCAGAATGCTGGTCCTCACACTTCATTGTGCTGCTGCCTCTGCCAAGCTCCATGGGCCGTGGGAGCGGGAAGGTCAGGCAAACTCTGCTCCTAGGATATTCCCATGATTCCAACATGCATGCGCTTAGAGCTCATGCCGACATGCCTTCATGCCTCAGTTTCCCCACCTATCACGCCAGATTTCTGCTGGGATTGCAGCCTCATTGATTGAGGTGCTGACATGGGCTGTGGTCCCCCCCCCCTCTCCCCCCAATGCCTGCCCCTCCATCCTACAGCTGCTCGAGGAAATCACGATTCTGTCACCACTTGGCTCCTGCCTTGAGATCAGGTAGCCCTATCACAGCAAGTCACATCACCTCTCTGGGCTGCGGTGGCTTCGTGTCTAAAATGAGGCTGAACATGTTTGCCTGGTCCCAGGATTTCTTTTTTTAGTTATAATAATTTACATTCAGTAAAATACACAAATCTTAAGTGAGCAGCTTCATGAAATTTCTGTGTATGTCTGCATCCACATAAGTGCCACCCAAACTGATATTAAAAAACATTTACTACCATCACACCAGAAGTACCCTCGTTCTCCATTCTAGGTAATAGTTACCCCAATGGGTAACTATTCTGACTTTTATTGGCATTAGTCTTGCCCACTCTTGGAAGTCAAGAATCCTATAGTATGCTGGAATCCTATAATATGCCCTCGTTTGTGCTTAGCTTTGTTCAACATATAGGTTTCGAGATTAGTGCACATTATTGAGTATCCAATAATTTACCCTTTTCTATTGCTAAGCAGCATTAGATATAATCCCGCAATTTCTTTGTCCACCCTCCTACTGCTGGCCATTTGGGTTGTTTCTAGCTCGGGCTATTGTGAATAACGTTGTTCTGAACACGCTTGTGCAGGGGTGTTTGTGCACCCTGTGCTCACGCACTCGTTCCTCTCGAGTCCGTGCCGAGGTGCGGTCTTGGAGACTTGGCCACCCATTGCAGCCCACACCCGCATTCCCCACCAGCACAGCCGGGTGTCACACAGGCCCTGGGATCAGCATGCTGCACACTGTCCAGCACCCGCTTGCCGGGCCCTGACGACGTGGCAGCCTCGGTGCCCAGGCCAGCTGGCCCTAGCCTCTTTCGGTGCGTGGAACATGCCTGGTTCTGTCCCCCTGCCTGGCCCTCAGAGTAAATTCAAGCCAGGTGACTATATCACCACTCTATGGAAATACCTTCTAGAAAGGTTAAAGAATGAGAGGCAAAAAAAAAAAAAAAAAAAAAAAAAAAAAAAAAAAAAAAAAAAAAAAAAAAAAAAAAAAAAAAAAAAAAAAAAAAAAAAAGAAAGAAATAATAAAAATGCTAGAAAACCTACCGTTTTCATATTCTGATATTAGTTCCCCAAAACTATGATAATGCTAAAAACAAGGAAGAAAAGCTGAAATTACAATTAAAAATGTCATTATGGAAAGAATATAAAGAACATAAATATGTTTAAAACCACAACTGAAAGACACAGTGATACAGTATCTTTAATAGGCAAAGGGCTCTTACAATAATAAGAATTGTGTAAAGCCACAACAGAAAAAAAAATGCTTCAAGAAGAGGCAGTTGGTAAAATAAAGGTCTAATAAACATGAAAAAGTTGCTCAAAACTATCAATAAAGGACAACATGTTAAAACAAGCTATTATTTTTCACTTATCAGCTTGGTATTCAGGCAGCTGACAATTTGGGGAAATGAGATCTCTCCCATACTCCTGATGGAGTCATAAATCAATGCCTCTTTTCTAAGAAGCTATGCCTGTGATGAACAAAATCCATTTAAATATAGTCAAGTAATACAATTTCTAGGAATATGTGCTAAGGAAATACTTGGAGACATGTACAAAGACATGTACCAGCCTGTTCGTGGTAGAAGTGCTCGTAAAAGTTCAAAGTCGGGAGCAACCTGAATGTCCAGAAACAGGGAAGTAGTTAAATGGATTACACCGTACACCTGGTGGGGTACCAGGCAGCCACTACAGTGGTTGGGGAAATCCGTCTGTATCGTCCGTAGGTGTTCACACCATGTGTGGGAGACTCGGGCTGGTCACAAAAACACAATTAAAGACAGAACTTCACTATTCCACATGCGTGTGCACACGCATGCAGAGGCCCACAGCTTGTGTTTGGAAGGTGTTTTGTTCAGGGTGGGCTACCATCTGTAGCCTGGGAATGAACATAAGAAGGAGTTATTATTTTTTATCCTATCATGATCAAACACAGGCCCGAAGGGGGGCTCTGCTTCACTGGATCAACCAAGAGCCCCAACTCCCTCTGCCAGGGGCTCCACTGTCCACCAGAGTCCTGAAGTCCTCCCCTGAGGCCTCTGCACCCGGCCATCAGAAGAGGGAAGAGACAGTGGCTGCAGAGCGTTTCAGGGGCCAGGTCTGGAGGTGGTGCGCTGATTTCTGCCCACGTACCATGGGCTGAAACGCAAGCACAGGCCCGCCCCCATCCGCAAGGGGGGCGCAAGTGCAGCCAGGCTGCGTGCCCACCACCTGGCCTGTCTCTGTCATGTAAGGAAACGGAAAACCTTCCAAAGTGGTTAGGCCTGGCTGGAAGCATCTGAGGTCAACTTTGCTTTCTGGTTTCACTCTTGTGCCTGAATTTTCCCAAAGGACATGGGTTATTTTTAAAATAAGAGCGGAAAAGGCCTATAAAGCCATTTCCATTTTGATGGCCACAGAGCAGAATTAGGCAAAATCCTCCAATGTGGATCAAGCTCCCACATGTGTCCTGGGGTCCTCATGTCCAGGGCTGGCTGTGGCTAATACTAGGAGCATCCCTGGGCTGTCCCTCAGCCTCAAGACAGACACCAGCTCCGGCAGCAGCTCAGGGCCCACCCTCCTGGAACTGTCCCCGTGCCCAAGAGGCCTCAGGCTGAGAAGCGAACCCCCTGTTGCTTTCTGACAGAGCTTGTTTTTGTCGGGTGCACCAGCCCAGACCATCGCTCAGGCGAGTGTTCTCCCCACACCACCATTTGTCTCTGTCAGCCCGGGGAGCAATTATATTCCATCCAGCCAGAAATAAACAGACCCCAGCATCACACGATGGTGGGCAGGCACCTTCGCTAATGCATCAATTTGGGGCTGTTGAGTGCCTTTCGGTTGTGCTCTCAGCACTTGCTTTCCTCAGGGGGAATGAAGGAGTCTGGGGAAAAGCCATCCTCCTTCACGGAACAGTTGTAGAACTTCAAATAAAACACCCTTACAGAAACACATGAGACAGAAACGTGTCTCTGGACTCACCTGGCTCATCAGCCTTCTGGATCGGGAATGAGCACGGGTTGGTCGGAGGGCCCAGGTGGACGTGGAGCTGCGTCCGGCAGCCCTGCTTCACCGCGGTGCCAGGTGGGCTCGGTCCTGTAACCTTCCCGCCTGTAAAGTGGCCATGAGAGCCCCTGCCCTTTTTCCCTCTTTCATGAATGCAACTGCTTCTGCTTCAGATACTCCCCACTGTACTCCTGCAGCATGGACAGCGGGCTGTCCCCCAAGTTCATTCTCCCTGCCCATGGCACACAGCGGGGGCTGGGATCCAGTGACTCAGCTAGAGCATGTATTTCCCAGCCTCCATGTCAGCTGTGAGTAGCCTCAAGACTAGATTTTTTTTTTTTAACAGACTTTAAATTTTTTAGAGTAGTTTTAGGATCACAACAAAACTGAGCAGAAGGTGCAGAACCTCGAGACTAATTTTTACCCATGAGATGTGAGTAAAAGGGATCGACAGGATGTCACGAAGCCATCCAGCACCGCACAGGCACCCTCTTCCCCTGCTTGCTGGGAATGGAGATGACCAGGACAACCTACAAAGCCATGGATCTTGGGGCCTCTGTCCACCTAGGCCCCCGAGTGGCCAAGTAGAGGGCTGTGCGTCCTGTCTACCCTTCCAGAGTGAGCAAAAAGTAAGCAGGACTAAATGCAAAGTGGCGTCCTGGACTAGAAGAAACAACTGGGGGAATCCAGATATAATCTGGTGCTCAGTTAATAGTAACCAACCCATGTTAGTGTCTTAGTTAAATGTGAAATATTAACATCAGAGAAAATTGGGTGGAGAGTAAACGAGAACCCTTTACACCACCTTTGCAACTTTATATAAACCAAAATATTCCAAAATTAAAAGTTTATTAAAAAGAATTTTTTAAAAACTCTTTAAATGTATTAAGCCATCATATGTTTTGGGTATATTTTTTACTGCAGTCCAGTCTACCCTGCCCAACGCAGTCCTCTTTATGTATAAAACTCCTCATCACATTTCAAGACTCAGATTTGACATTTTTCCCACTAAGAAGCTTTCTGGGATCCCTGGGTGGCGAGGCACCCTCCACTGTACACTTGCTTCTTCTATCACATTCAAGAGGGGCAACCAAGACACCTGCTGTTTCCCAACCCAGCACGAAGGCTTCTTTGAGCCAGGAGCCTGGCCCCTGTCACAGCTACAGCATCCCTCACGGTGCTCAGGGATATCTGTGCGAAGAGTCAGTGTGAGCCTCACCTGTTGGCTGTGAACATTCACTGCACCGACCAGACCAAAACTGTTGCATTAACTCTGAGGTAGCACACGGATGGAGGGATGATTAATTAGCTGCATAGCACTTACTGAACGCCAGGGCTGCTGTACGGTTGTGATATGTTTTTCTGGGAGCTTACCGTGTCTGCATTGATGCATGGTCCTCAGTCTCATTATTGTGATTGTCTTAATTAGTATCTATGTGGCAAAATGGCTTCAACAGTCAATTCAATGCCTTCCACGGAACACCCAAAGGCAGTACCGTAGGTGCTTCCGTTCACTGAGTGCCTGCTTGGCATCAGGCTAGCACGTGCTGGGCACTCTCACTCCTGTTACTTCATAATCCCGGCAGAACCCTCAGAGGTTGGTATTATTATCCTCCACTTTACAGGTGAAGAAATCGAGGAGCAGAGAGAGTAAGCGATGGGTTAGCACCGATCACTCTACGTGGAGCTTGGCTCCAAAGCTCACCTATAACCCACTTCCTTTAGAAACAGCATTTCGACATAAGATTGATCATCTGTCTCCACTAAGATCTGTCATAAAAATAAATCCAATTTCTTCCATGCCCCTCTGGGCTGGACTTCATATAAAGTTGAATGCCAGGACTCAAATAAACTGCTGTAAACGGAAGTCCAGTTGTCGAAACTGGGTCTTGGGGTCAAAGGTGCTCCACCCAGCTCACAGAATGATGTCTGAGCTGCTAGACCCAGGACCCTTCACGTGTCCTGGGACGATCTGGGAAGAAGTACATGTTGGTGCCTAGCTCATCAAACCTTTACAACAACCTTAGGAGGAGATGAGGAAAGTGAGTCTCAGGTATATACCTGTATTTTTGGACCATAAGATGCATCCAGGTTTTAGAGGAGGAAAATAGGAAAAAAAAATTGAAACAAAAAATGTGGTAAAATATTTAATAACATAAGTAACATGATATTTCACCAATGTAAATGTAAACAGAACTCAAGAAACTCAAGAGCAGCATTAACAACTATTATTCCCCCCAAATCAGGGGGGAATAAATAAAGAAGTTATTTATTCACAGCAATTACATATCCAATGCATTATTGCCAATAGAAAATACCCACTTAAGGGCAGGGACAGCCCCTGCTTGTTCGTCTTTGTATCGCAGCGCTGCATACAATAGGTGATCAATAACCAGTTGTTGAACAAAGGTATGAAACAATCATAGTCATGGGAAATATGGGGAAATAACATCTGAGAAAGGCCCTAGATGGAACACCTACCGATGCAGGCTATCACACAAATATCAGCAAGATGCCTAAGCTTGCAGCTCGCCTGCCAACCCCTCTGCCTGCTCCTCTCCTCTGGGCCTCCTGTTCTGCTGTGCTCTCACAGAGCCCCCCGAGACAGACCTAAGGGATGCCAAATGGTGGCTGGTTCCCTGCAGGCCTCCCGATGTCCTTTCACACCCCATCACTTGGCCCTGAGTATGCCTTGATTCGAGATCTCACAAGTCCCCTTTGAAGACAGTTATCATGACCCAGAAGCCATTACCCAGAATCCTCTGTCTGCCCCAGAGACACCCCCTTCTTCTTCCCCTTGCAGGACCCTGTGCCCCTGTGTGTATCAGCTCCTGACACCAGAAGCCTGGGATAGTGGGGCACAAGAGGACCCGTTCAGCAGACTACTCAGATTCTGAATTCTAGTTTAGACTATTATGAGACACAAGATATCTGCCCATCATGAGCTTTCTACAAATGGTGTACCATCAGCTTGGTGAGATGTCGGGGGCTGGGGAGGAGGGACTCCAGTCTATACTGCAAGGCTGCCTCTCAGCTCCAACCCAGCAGGCAAGCTCGGTGAGCAGGGCATCAGCTCAACACGCACCACGCCTGGGAGTCTTTCCGCAATGAGCGCCCTGCAGAGCTGTCCTCGGGCCTGGCCTCACCGGACACCTGCCATGTGCCAGGTACTCTGCTCAGGACTTTGCCTTGGAGTCCCTTGTTGTAAGTCCCTATTAGCATCCCTTCCATTTCCTTTGTAATATTTATGATAATTGCCATTAATTGTGCGTGGCTATGATTATCCGCTTACTGTCTGACATGCTCACTCATCTCTAAAGTGCACAAAGGTGCCTTGTTCAGAACTCTGTGCCAAGCACACATAAGACACGTCCCTCTGCATGCAAATAGAAGTCATATAAAAGAAGTGTGTGGCAGATGACACTATCGGCTTAAGATGTCACCCTCCCCTTATCAGGGCCCTATGCCTAGTGACTTTCCAGCTCTTCCCACTGAAGCAAGGGCATGGCCTTGGGGCTGGGCTTTGGCACTTGACTCGGCTGATAGAAAAAGGCAGAAGTGATGGTGTGTCAGTTTGGGTGCTACTCTTCAGAGGCCCTGGATGTTTCCACTCACCCTCTATTCTTCCACCTTCGTGGGAAGATAAGCCCTGACTAGCTCACTGGTCCAGAGAAGCGAAAGGGAGCCAGGAGGGCAGATGCAGATCAACGGAAGTACCCACCCCCCGCCAAAAAAAAAAAGAGTCAGCCCAGCCATTTAAACTAGCTGGCCCCGAGTCAACGTGCACATGTGTAGACACACTCAGGTGGGATCACCCAACCTGCACATCCATGAGCCAAATAAATGCTCGTGGTGATCAGACATGTACACACCTGCCAAAGTGATCGCCCCAGTGAGTCTAGCACCCATCTGCCACCTTACATGGTTATCGTAATATTATTGACCACAGTCCCTAGGCTGTACACCAGAAACTAATACAATAGTGTATGTCAACTGTTACAGAAGAATAAAATCAACTTTAAGACAACTCCAATAAAAAACCGCTCACAGTTATATGCCACTGCTACTTTGTGCTTGACTTCTCACACGGGAATAGCTGACTAATAGTTAACATGCCCACGTTGCAGCAGAGAAAGCTGAAGATCGGTAAGATTAAGTAACTTGCCCAGCATTTCACAGTAAGGGCAGATGCTAATATTTAAATTCAGAGCTGTCTGTCTCTAAAGCCGATGTGTCCTTTATCCTTTGAAAGGCTCACACACACCTGGCAGGACATCCAGCTTGTGTCATCTGTGCTTGGGGCATCTCTTCCATCTATACCTCCCAAGAGCAGCACAAAGGTGACCCTTGGACAGATGCTGTACTGAGTCATGATATTACACCTAGAAACCCTGCTTGTCCTTGCTGAGTAGCTATCCTTGACTCTCTCAGAACGTACAGATATTCCTCACTTTAATGTGCAAACGCCATTCCAAATAAGCAACCACATCTACCAGGTAGGGAAGCTCCAGGTGATTAATGCATCTCTCAGGTGGTGAAAACCACTTCATCTTCAGCTGCAAATCTCTGACTCCACCAAATACAGCTCTAATCACCCACAAATTCCCTGCCTGATGGGCTTTTATTGCTTAATTACCAAGGTGAGAGCCTCGTAATTAATACACCATTTACTCCGACATTTAGATATTTCCAGGAAATGTCACCAAAGATTTTCCAAGGAAATTCACATCATTTGTCATCTTGCTCAGCACCTCCTACCACCTGCATCATTCACCTGTCTCAGTAGTTCCCAAACTTTTCTGCCTGCAGCTAACTTGAATAGGCAAGGTGAAAGGCCTCACAGCTTATCTGTTTCTCCCTGCCTCACTTTCCAACTGGCAATGAACTTGGTGATATATTAAAATTGGATTCGGACTGAATGGTCAAGATTGTAACAATGGAGAAATGACAAAGAACACAAATAAAACCTAACCATAATTCTGAAGTTATATTAATGCAAGAGAAAGGGTTATTGAAAATTACAGCTAACTCAAGGTCACACTTAGGATGTATAACAGAATGTCCTTTACAAAAAGTGGGGAGATTGCCACAATTTGTAACTGTGCGAGTCCACTCGCACCTTTTTAAGGTGCCTGAGAATTGGTGTCAGCAAGGCAGCCAAGAGTTTCAGCAGGATAATGAACTAGATCCTCGGAAAGCTCCACTAATGCACTGACTTTTGTTCAAGAACACCAATTTGCACTTCCCTTGCAAACCAACTGACTTCGTGGGCTACTAAATAAGTAGCTTTAACTGCACGTAGAAATGAACAGGAATGGAACTGAGTGACTGTATGCTAATGATGCACAGTTCTAAACACGCCCGTTTGCACCTACTGCTCAGCCACCCTTGCTCGGAGCCACTAAGTGAGGTCGAGTGTGCTGGGTGGGTACATCATCTGTCACCAGGGAGCCTACTGAAGGTCTCAGGCCACACCTGGACAAACACTGTTAGCTTCGGGTGGAAATCTGATCACACAACTGAGGAACATCATCTTCGGTGGGGAGCATGCCGAACAATGCTCTTTGTTTATTATTTTACATTCACCCTCACCACACACAGTGACAGATGCCTCCCACCGTGACCTCAACAGGGGAATGGGGAATTAAGGCCCGTCAGAGCATCGATTGGGTCAACCATCAGTTTGGCTCCAGAGAGTCTTGAAGAACTTTCCTAATTGTTTCCAATCCCTGCCCACGGCAGACTGGCTTCTCTCCTCTCCTCTCCTCTCCTCTCCTCTCCTCTCCTCTTCTCTCCTCTCCTCCCCTCCCCTCCCCTCCCTCCCCTCCTCTCTTCTCCTCCTCTTCCTTTCCTTTCCTTCCCTATTTATTTATCCACAGCTGACAGATTTTTTAAATCAATGTGTTTCTTATAGAAAAATTAGAGGAATGCAGAAGGCTAGAAGCTAACAAATAAATGCACACAATTCAACCCCCAGGTATAATGGTGAATGTGAACCATTATTTCCTGGCAACTCTATTTGCTAATAATTATTCAACTTCTTTACACATTAGGCAAAGCCTATGACAAGAAAAAAATTGAAATGTTCTAAATTAAAATTACAGCAGCTAGAGAGTGAGAGAAAGAGACAAACAGCCTATTAATAACTGTGGACCATTTCTGACAAAAGACTGCTAATATTCCTGTGTATCTTTTGAGATTTGAGATTAATTTCCAAGTGGCTATTTCCATGATTATCCAACAGAGAGAAGAGCCAGGAGCCTCAGCTTCTTCTGCACACACGAACTTTCCAATCAGCTGCCTGCAGCCACAGGCGCAGACACTGGCTGCTGGCAGACAATGCAGCGTATGTCACCTTTGCTACCTAGCCAGGCTGGCGGTTTAGACGGATCCATGCCCAAGGCTGGTTTTTGTTTTTGTTTTTTGGCTAAAGATGACCTAATAAACCCTTTCTTTTAAAAAGACTTTCAACCATGGAAGTGAAATTTTTTTGTCTAACACATAATACTTTAATTCAACTTTGCAATTTCTACTGAATGCTCCAGTATCAACAGGGTCCAGGTTAGAAGCAGTTCTTCCTAAACATTTTAACGGTGGCAAAAGTGATAAGGGGGAAAGATACTACTGGATCGTCATCTTGTATGGGACACCTGGGTTGTCCCACAGAGCGAGTTATCCATCACTCAGTGCCATGATGGTTATCGTGGCAAAAAGAACAGTGTCCCCCCCACCCAGCAACAGTGTTCACACTCATGTCTCAATCCCCAGAATCCCATAAACACCGATAAGTTACTCTGCGCACTGCCACAGGGATTTTGCATTTAAGTCAATTAATTAAGCCAGTGAGTTAAGGATCTTGAGATGGGGAGATTAGCCTGGATTATACAGGTGGAACAAATGTAATCCCTGGGAGGGGGGGACGAAAGAGGGAAAAAGTAATGATGAGGGAGGAGGGGAAGAAGGAGAAAGGGAGAGGAGGGGGTTTTCCTGTCTTTTGACGGAGAAGGGGAGGGGAGAGGGAGGAAAGGAGGACGAAAACAGGAGGGGGAGAGAAAGGGAGAGGGAGGGGCTACACTGTTGGCTTTGAAGGCGGGCCGCAAGCTGAGGAACGCAGGAGCGGGAAAGGCCGAGAAACTGATTCCCCCCCGGAGCCACCTCAAGGCTGCCTCCCTGCGATGCCTTGATTTCACCCCAAAAGAATACATTTCAAACGTCTGACCTCCCAAACTACAAGGTAATACATCCGTGCTGTTTTAGGCCACTAACTTTGTGGTAATGTGTTACAGCAGCAATAGATAACTTTTAGAAACATCCTTGTAACTGAAATGGTTTATAAAGTTCAGATTTCTCTTAGGACAGATGTCCAGAAATGGAGAATTTCTGGGTCAGAAAGTGTGACTGTTTGGAAAACTACGCATGTTGCCAAACTGCTCCCCTAGCGGCTGTGAGACATCCTGGGTAAATGCTTCAGAAAGAGCCCCCAAGCCCTGGGTCGGTTGCCCACTTCTTTCCATCTCAGCTGCCAACACCCTTGTCCAGGCCACCCTGCCCTTCTCCTCTCCCCTCTGAGGAATAACGCCTGGCTCCGCTCCTTTGCTGCTCCGCCTGCCTCTGCTTAGCAGCCACAGGAGCTGGAGGGCTCTCATTAGAATCTGAATTAGAACTCGAGTTGCTCTCCTTCAACGACTGCCATCGCTTTTAGCAGAGCCAACAATCCCTGCCTTGGTCCCTGGCCCTGTCTCTTCCCTCTGCCCTCTGGCCTCACCTCCCACAGGCACCCCTCACCCCTTGCTTCCTCTGCTGTGGCCAGGAGGGTCTTCCCCCAGGTTTGCCAATAGGCCCTGCTCCTGCCCATACCTCAGGGCTTTTGCACACGCTGGCTCCTCTGCTGGAATGTTGTCCCCACTTTCCTCTTTGATCCTGAATAACACCCCCCTGTCCTTCAGAGTTCATACGAAACTCGGCTTTTCTAGGAAAGCCCTGCTTGATAGCCAGGCAAGGTCCGCTCCCCTCACCGGCTCTCCTCCTTCATAACAGCACTTGCCATGACTTTAATTAATTTTTAATTAGTTATTTAACTTTTAATTAAAGTTTAATATCCATACAAAAACATGCACATAGTGTAATCTCTATGAACTTTCACAAACTAAATACACCTGTGCCAATGGCACCTGTGTCCAGAAACAGAACGTTCTTGGCCTTCTAGGGCACTGGCCCATGCCCTTCCTAGTCAGTAAGCACTAAGGCCCCCCACCCGCCACCCAAAACTAAGTCTACCTATAATAGAGAGATTAGTTTGTATATGAACAAAGCCTGTACTCAGTCATTGTAAATACCCATCCCCCTCATTAGAATATGAGCTCCACGAGGGCGGGGCCTGGCATCTTTGCTCAACAACTATTTGTCAAAGTAAAGAATGGCTTGTTTAATCAACAACTGATGAATGCTGCGGGAGCTGGGCAAGGTGCAGGAGGTTTGCTGAGCAAGATGTCCATGGGAAAACTCCATGAGGAGCAACATGCTGTCCTGAGGGGTGGAACACGTTCAGAGGAGGAGACGGAGGCCTCTGGCCATGTAGGAGCCGAGAGAGTGGGCTGTTTACACTGGGGAGGGGAGAAGCCCCCAGCTAGGGGCCCCGTTAGGGTGTTGGGGCGGGAAGATGAGAGGAGCAACCCTGGCAGTTCAAACTGGCTTGCCCTGTGCCAGGCAGGCACCCTGGCTGCTAGGGGCTCTCTCCACTGGCTGACTGGGTGCCCCCAGCTGCCCTGAGCACGGCGGTCTGAGTGAAATGCCCTTCCCTGGCAGAAGGGGCTTTTCCAGGAGCTGCCAGGCCCCAGAGAGGCACCTCAATAAAGAGGGGGCATCTGACAGCACTGTGGCGTGAATTCAGTCAGAATCTGGCCATCTCGGACTCTGGGAGAAATCCTAGCCCGTAGTCCAGGTGCGAAGCAGGGGGCATTTACCGGATGACTACACCACCACCCAAGTTCTGATTTCGCCAGACCCTGTTTCCTTCTGTCCTTCCATTTAAACCTCTGTCTACGCAGTTATCAGGGCAGACCCTCCCTGCAGGGAGGGTGGTCTCAGGCAGACCAACACAATCCCCCACTCCTCTGACTGAGGGCTGCCTGGGCTCCAAGGAGGGGAAATCCCTGAGCCTGCAGATGTGGGCTGGGGGCTGGGAGACAGTCAGAGCATCCCTGGCCGAGGCTCTGACTTGCCCTTGTCAGCGGGAGGGCTGTGCCAGCCAGCAGGTGTTTTGTTGAAGACACTCAGGGCTCGTGACAAAAAACCGGTTCATCTGAACAAATTCTTTAACTGGCATGCCTTGCAAAGGGCTCTGCGGGTCACACCATTTCCATCCTGTGTTCAATCAAAAGGGTACCAGGGACATAGCTGTGCATTATCAGCTACTGATGTTTTCCAGCCTATTCCTCTTTGGTTAAAAGTGGGTGCCCACAGATGCCACTTAATAACTTTGGGCATCATGAAAGTGTCACTCTGACAAGTAGAAAAGTGGATGTGCCCACCCACCAAAGGCAACCTGCCTTACAGCAAGACAGTCACAGCCCGTGTCCTTGCAGGCTGCCATTGCTGGAGCCGAGGGAGTGAATGAGGGTAGCCCCAGCCCATGTGACTCCTGGTTCACTGGCACAGGTGGACAGACAGGCTGCTGGGACTTTGGCAGCACAGTTGGGGGTGGAGCCAGTTCTGGTCCCCAAAGGGGGTTAAAAGTGCATGGAAAACCCCAGGAATGTGGGCATTGGCCCAGAGGCCGGTCCTTTGGTCCAGGTGGATGGGGGCAGCAGGTTATCCTGTGGTCAGGTGAAACCAAGGTCACAGCTTTGAAAGAACGGCCAAACCCCAGCTGAGGACCAGCAAGACAGAGAAGGGAAGAAAGAGCCCAGTTTGCCGGGGGAGGAGGTGGGAAAGAGCCAGGCCACATCAGCACCCAGTTAGGCAACAAGGCTGAAGCACGGCTGGAAAGACGAAGACAGCCCCTTTGCCACTTCCTGGGTCTCCCTCCCCACCACAGTCACTGACACACAAAGCCTGGTGTCACCCTCAGGCCCGTCCTCTCCCCACCTCCCCAGTGCCTCACACTGAGCTCAGGCATTGACTAATATTTTCTACAAAAATACAGATGGTGAACATCGTAGGCTTCATAGGCCAGAGGGTCTCTGTCACTGTTACTTCACTCGGCCATTGTGTGACTGTGCTCCAATAGTCCAGATTTTGGTCCATAGGCTATTATTTGCCAACCCCTATCCAACAAATTGCAAAGTCCATCCAGTTCACCTTCCAAAATCTCTCGAATCTGCCCACTGCTTTCGGCCCCCTCACCAGCCCCGCTAGCGCAGCCACTTCCTTTCTGGGCTGGACAACGACCTGGCCACCTCCTTGGACACTCTGATTTGTGTTTGTCTCCTTCAGCAGCAGAGTGAGCATCCTGAGATGCGGTTCTGATCACGTCCCTTCTCTGCTACCACTCTTCTGGGCTCCTGTTACTATCGTAGAAATCTACACTCCTAACTGGCCAACCAGTCCCTCTAGAAATCAGTTCCCATTCACATTATATGACCCAGCCAGTGCGAGCCTTTGGGGTACTAGGTGATCTCCCACTGGGCCTGGCAGGCACCAGGTGTCTCTCCATCACACCACGCCTCTTACTGGCCTCACTCTGACGAGTCCCACTTTAGACATCACTTCCTCCAGGCAGACTTCCCTGTTCTGAGTTGGTGCTGAGGGCCTCCTCTGAACCCTCTGTTTGCTTTTCTGCTAAGTCAGCATCCGGAAGGGAGTTCTGTTCCTGTGCAGCAATGCAGCCCCGCCTTGTAGTCCAACACCTGACCCACAGCCAGAGCTGAGTAAGCATCTGCTGACTGACTCAGTGCATCAGCGAGTCAATCAACTAACCCTCTCAGGACAGGAGGATGGAAGTCAGAGAGCATGCAATCAGCCATCTTCTTCCAGGGACCTAAAGGTGTGGGGACATGGGTTCCTGCCGCTCTGCATGCCCTGGTCGGGATGGCTTTGTGCCCTCCTGATGTGATCTGGTATGCGTGTCTGGCCCAAGAGGAAAATAACCTGATTCCAGAACTTCCTGTGCTCTTCTAAGATGAACTAAGGTTTGGAGGGACACAAATACATGTTTTCTTGAGTAGCAGCGTAAGTGAATTCGTGATCTTTCCCTCTGTATGATGATTAATTTATGAATTCCTTCATCTGTTTGTGCAGCTTACAAATGCTCCTCGAGCCGCCGCGGGTTTCGGCCCCCGAACTGGCTGCTGGAGCCACAGACACAGCCGAGTGCAGTTCCTCCCACACCGTCTGGTGGGGGAAACAGGCCATTCCGACAGAGTGCAGTGAACGCCATGATAAATGGATGGTCAAGGACCATGTTGGGGGCACAATGAGGGGGAATAAAATTGACAATAAAGAATGTTCGGGTCAAGTAGTATTTTAGAGACAAGTAGACTTCACAGTCTGAAGTAAAATAGTTCAGCACCAAGAAAGAGGACCAAAAGAGGAAAAAAAAAGAAAAGAAAAAGAGGGCCAATAACCAATATAGGGACAGTTAAAACAAATAAAGCTAGGTAGGTCAGCTCAACACCAATGGAAACACCAGGCTCTCTGCAAAGTCAGACCACAGAAGCATAGCGAGGTCTGCAAGGAAATCCGCTAACTTGCCTGTGATTCAGTCCCGCAAAAGCCCATGCAGGGGCCAATCATGGTCACCTCCTAAGTGGAGGTGAATGAACAAGACTGATGGGATTCATGGAAGGAGGCAGCCCGGAGGGACCCCAGATGGTGGTGCAGACGCAGCGGGGGAGGGGCAGAGGGGGTGGGAGGGAGAGTCAAGCGCGCAGGGCTGAGGACATCGAGGCAATGCACACCTGTTGTTTCTTTCCCGACCTGGGCACCTTGTAGTGTAAACACAAGGGTGTTGCAGGTGTGTGATGTTTACCTCCTCTGCGACTGACCTGCTGCAAAGAGACAGGAGTGCATTCCCTTGGTGATGAGGCCTGCACCGCCCCCTCTGTCCATGCGGCCCCAGGCCGGGCCAGCCTGAGGAGGTCAACAGCATAGAGCTTGGCAGCTCAAATGAAAAGGGGATTGGCCAGAGGCTGCCGCTGGAGGCCCAGGGAGATGGGATCCATCCAAACAGGAGAAAACCCGCAGAATGGTGTGAATTCCCAGTAAGAGGCGGGACACTAGCAAGCTGGAAGGCAGAGTCCCCCTAACCCTGAGGTCCTCACACTCATGCAACTTTAACGTCAAAACAGACCTGAAAAGTTATTCATGTCAACTCTTACTTTAGAGATGAGAAAACAGAGGCCCGAGTGGAGGAAGGGAACTATTGGAGAAGGCGTCTATGAGGTGAGGCTGGAATGGATCCCGGCCTTTCTGGAAGGAAGGAACTCAGCTCTACAGCTCCCCTTACTTCCACGGCACACCGGCTCTATCATTTCATCCTCCTCTCCACCTCCAGGGCAGCGAACACGGAGAGAATTGCCTGCATTTTAGGAGTACCAAATCTGAGACCCGGAGATAGGTATTTGTACTTTTCTCAAGGCCACAGAGCAAACCAGAGGTGGAGATCTGATTCAGATGAAGGCCCGCTTGACTCCGAAGCCATCATTCCACATTCTTAGTTGCCTAACAGATACCCAGGGGACAACCACACCTCACAAGTCCAAAACTGAGCTGCTGATCTCCCCAGTGAACCTGCTCCATCCACACTCTCCCCACTTCAGCTCCCTCTTATCTTTCTCTGGCTTCCACCACCCACCCACCAGCAATTCTGTTGGCTGGATTTCCCCAATACGCCCAAAATCTAATCATGTGTCCTCTATCCTGGATTTGCAATGGTCTTCTCCAGTCTATTCCCAGCTCTGTGGCTTGAGCGATCCCTTTTCCATGTAAGCAAACCATCTTACTCTTCTGTTCAAAAATCCTTCAACAGCCCCATTTCACTCAGGGCAAAAGCCCAAATCCTTCCCGAGACCTCCCCCTGCCTTCCTCTCCCACAGTCTCCCTCCCACAGGTAGCTCCAGGTCCCCTGGCCTCCTTGCTGCTTTTTGAAAAGAGGAAGCCGGCTCCCGCCTCAGGGAGGTTGCGCAGGCTGTCCCGACACTAGAAAGTCTTCCCCTCCCCTACCCTTCAAGACCCATTGGTCTAAACCTTTCTCACCTCCTTTAAGTCTGTCAACGTATCACCTCAATGAGGCCAAGATGAGCCCCTGTCTTCAAAATTATAAAACCGCAGCATCCTCAATCTCTCTTTCTCTGTGCATGTTTCCTTCATGTACTTACACCTTCTAGAATACCATGAACTTCATTCATTTATTATGCTTATTTTCTCTTTCTTGAGATCATAAGCACCGTGATGGCAGGGATTTGTCTGTTTTGTTTACCGATGTATCCCAACGACCTAGGTGGACTGGCTGACACCTACTGGGAGCTCAGTAAATATTTACTGAATTGGATGGTCTCTCTAATTGTTGCTGCAGAAGAAAAAGGCCTAAGGTCACAGGACAGGAAATACCGCTACATCACAGGGTCATAGTTGAGCTCTACCCCAGCCCCAGTTCTTCAACAGGTGGGGCTGATTGTGTGACCTTAACAAAGGAGTTTGCATAGAGGAGGACATCAAGTTTGAAAGGAGAATGTGAAAGGGACTCCTGGGAAGAGCAAACTGTATTGTCTTTAAGTGGAAAAAAGAAAGTCTATCTGAAAGCAATGACATTTAAGACATCATCACTGTACCTGGAAGGAAGTAACTCAGAGGTTGAGGGGGTGCTGCTAGGGGAGGGGAACTCTTACTGCTATGTGGGCTCCTGCCTGGAGCATTACTGGGCTGTTTACAGCCCAAGACGACTTAAATTCTGCTCTAGAAGGACAAGTGAAATGAATGCATGACAGTGCAGGGACACAACAAAGGTACTGAGATCCCAAGTGACCCAGCACTCTGGGTTACTTGCTAAGAACTAAGTGGTGATCATAATAACAGTGGCTTTGCTGGGAGGATGTCAGCTCAGCCCTCCTGCTCCAGTCTCCATAGATGCATATAAACGTGTACTATTTTGCAGAGAGATGAGAGGAGAGGCAGAGGGCACCTGTCCTGGTCCCGTCTGCAGGGCCCCTTTGCTAGGATGCCAGGAGGCTCTTGCAGGCTTGGTGTGGAAGGTTGGAGACTCCCAGGGTACAAACAGAGAATTAGCCTCAACCTAATGCCAGCCAGATGGAGCCCCCAGGCTAGAGATGGAATCACAGGCTGGACCACGTTGTCTAGAGTGCACATGAGCAGAAACACTATTGGAGCAAGTCACAAAAATGACAACAAGGACCCAAGGCACCTGGACTGCCACCCATGGTTGTGCAATGCATGAAGCCATGGGTCAAGGGGGCCACTGGGCTGGTATTAGATTAGCCCGGGAGCCTTTATCCGCACGGTGGATTTGGTGAGTCGAGAGGGAGGGGCGTCTTCTGCAATTTGTTTACCAAGAGGGATTGCCTTTTAAAAATTTGCACAGAGACCCTCCAAAATGCTGGCGAAAGTTAAGAATGCTAGCTGGCTCAAAGACCTAGGCAAACACACAGATGAGAAGCCCATGGAACATTTCAGATTTCATTTTCAGAATCTTGATTTGTACTATACATCTGACGCCCTATCCTCCCAAATTTATTCCAAAGTGGCTGTTCATCCATTCATCCAAATATCCACAGGATTCCTAGGAAGTACCTGTCCTAGACTAGGCAGGGAAACAGGACGACAGACTTCACCCGGCAGCAAACTCTTCTTGGACAAAGAACTCATTTCCGTCATCCCCTTCCCTACCTTGCCCCTGTGCCTTTCAACACATGGCACACTGACCAAAAAGAGAAAACTTTTTGCAACTTCCCCAGACCAACAGGTACACAGAGATGATCTTGAGCCTGACCTTGACAATGGAGGCATTTTCTGAGAGACTTGGTAGTCTCTAAATATATCTCCAGAAAAAGTGTTTTTAAAATCAAAAGCACACTTGGTTTAGGGTTGTGAAAATGGCATCCTGTCTACTCAGTCACTGGAGCAATGGCCTGCTTGTCTCCTGAACTCCGCAGTCTCTGACTCACCGTCAGTGGTCAAACTTTAAAGGAGCGCACATTCAGGAAGAATCTGTCTAAACGTTTGTACCAGAGGGCCTGGAGCCCTGGCTGGTGTGGCTCAGTGAACTGAGCACCGGCCTGCAAACCAAAGGGTTACCGGTTCTATTCCCAGCCTGGGTTGTAGGCTAGGTCCCCAGTAGGGGGTGCTAGAGGGGCAACCACACATTGATGTTTCTCTCCCTCTCTTTCTCCTTCTCCTTCTCTAAAAATAAATAAATAAATCTTAAAAAAAAAAAAAAAAAAAAGAAGAAGGCCTGGAGATTCCCTGACCACAACTGAACAGGTGAAAGATCGGGTCCATCATGGCTGAACAATAACCCACCCCTGCCAGACAGCTTTTCAAAAAGTGGGCACAGAAGCATATACACGCTCCCCTACACACACATGCACCCCCCCACACACAGGAACCCTCCCACTCACGCACACAGGCACAGCCTACATTATCTTCCCTCATCTGTCCATATTCTCTGAAGATGCAATTGTATTGATTGACAAATACTCCATCATGTGAATGTAAATATATTTAAAATATATGTTGCCACCTTTCTCACTTGGAAATTTTGGATATTTCCATGTTGCCACAGCTTTCAATAACACTAAAATAAACCGGGCCTTTGACTCCTATCTGTCTTCGTTCATGTCGCAGATTAAATGTGGCTCTAATTCTGTTTCTCCCATTGATTGACAGGTGAGGTGCGTTCCTATCAGCTGAACCCAGGCTGGCTCTATGACTATGAGGTCATCAGAACTCAGCAGAAGTGACCTGGTGCCAATTTCTAGAGGACTTCCATTTCCGCATTCTGCCTTTTGAAATACTCTGTGGGAGGCCTACGCTGCCGTTTAACAAGCCCAACTATGCAGAGGCCGCCATGCTGCACATTCATACGCAGGAACTGTGGTTGGCTGGCCCAGCTGAGCCCCGCCTTCTAATCATTCCTGCGGGGGTGCCGGAGCTGGTGAAACCATCTCGGACCCTGCAGACCGGCTTATCTTCCAGCTGAACACCTGAATGACCTCCATCCATCAATACTCCACCGTGTAGCACGATCTCCCAGCTGAGCCCAGCCTTCATCCTCGACCCATGAAATCACAAAATCATCAATAAACGCCCATTGTTTGAAGCACCAGCCTGTCCCCTTGATGCTCTCACAATGGATGGTCACAATGGCCCACAAATCTCTCTGTGATCTTGCCATCTGCTCTAATCTTGCTTTTCCCTGGCTCACCCTGCTCCAGCCACACCAGCCTTCCTCTTCCACCCCGAACACACCAGACTTGCTCCTTCCACCTCAGGGCATTGTACTGGCCATCCTCTCTGGGAGGATGCCCCTCCCCCAGGGTCAGCATGGCGTGGTTCTTCACTTCACATAGGTCTTTGCACAAATACCAGTTAATCAGAGAGCACTGCTATGATACCATATCTAAAATAGGAGTTTTTCCCCCTCCACTTCAGGACCCTTAGGGAACTAGGAAACACACCTCACCTCCTTATCCTGCTTTATTTTCTTCACAGCACTGTCAAAATCTGACCTATAGGGGTGGGCTAACTCAAGTTTACAGTCGTGAGAATGTGAAAATTACTATTTGTTAATTATTGTCATATCTATTTGTATTATAACTGTGAACCTACTTTTGCTCACCCCTGTGTATATTTCGCAATCTGACTGTATGCGTGCACGGCTCTGAACTGGGGTGAGTGTGTGTGCACTGTCGGTCTGCAGCCCATCTCCTTCCCATGAAAATGCGTATACTAGAGTGTACACGCCCCAAGAACAGGAACTTCCTCCCCTTTATCACTGCTGTCTCCCCAAGATCTGGAGGGGTACCCGCTTGCAGTAGTGATCAATAAATATTTATAAATGAATGAATCAACCAATGAATACACACATTGCTTGCAAACATCTCTGAATACATTTTGTGTAGACACCTTTCTAGGCTATTCTGATTATTCCTCAAAATAACTTCCTATCGGTTAAATTGTTGAATTGCAGGGGTTACATTATTTACACTCTTTTAGCACTTATTGACAAAACTCGCTGTAGATTGTACTGAACTGATTTTTGCTGTAAGAATGCTAATTTGTTTGCATCATCACTGATACATGATAAAATCACTCAAACATATTTGTTATTTCAGGACATGAATAAAAGGTTGCTCTTTGTTTGACTGTGCATCTCTTTGATTCCTTATGACCTGGGCTCTCGTTCATGTCTCACGGCCACGATAATGTAAGTTCCTTGAGAGCTGGCCCTTGGTTCCACCCCGTACTGTACCCCAGTGTCCCAGGGGGTTCAGTGTGTGGCAGGCGCATGGTAAATGCTTGTTGAAAGAGTAAATCATTAGGAATGTCTTCTTTTATGATTGGCCTGCTAAAGCCTTGGTTCATGTTTCCTTTAAGGAGTCTCTTTTCTTTTACTGACTTGAAATAACTACACATACAGAATATTTACCTTTTTTCTGTCTTCCAGGTTGAATTTCAATGTGTCATTTGCATTCTACTTTGTGTATGCTATTTTTTTGATGTTCGGAAATCCTGAAGTTTTGTGTAGTCACATCTATCATTTTATTTTAGTTCTTCTATTTGATATCACATTTCAAAACAGTCATAATAGTTAACACTTACTTAGCACTTAACCACATGCCAGGAACTTTCCTAAAGACTTCACATATATTACTCATTTAATCCCTGCAGAAATCCTGCAAAATAGACACTTGTTGTCTCATTGTACAGATAAAGAAACTAAGGCAGGGAGCTATGAAATAATTTCCTACACAAGATTATTTATGTAAATTTACCTATACATTTACCTATACCTATACATTGGTCAAATTGCTTTATGATTTCAGTTTTAATATTTGTGATTACTATTAAGTAACAGTAATGCATGGAGGGTTTTTCTTTTTACTTTGTTGTAAGGTGAGGTCATAATTATTTTTTCTCCAAATAATTGTCAAGTGCTCCAAAAGTGTTTGTTGAATAATTTATCTCTCTTCAACTGAATTAAAATTATACTTTTAACATATCTTGCCCTGGCCAGGTAGCTCAGCTGGTTAGAGCATCATCCCAATACACCAAGGTTGCAGGTTCAATCCCCAGTCAGGGCACATACAAGAAGCTACCAATGAATGCATAACTAAGTGGAAAGACAAACAGGTATTTCTGTCTCCCTCTCTCCCCCACTTCCTCTCTCTTTCTCTAAAAATCAATAAACAAACATTTTAAAAAACATATCTCTAACATCCTGTATGACACACATCCACCACACACTTGAACACACAACCACACGCACACACAGTGTTTGTGGATGTACAATTCACTCACACTGCCAAACTTTTCGGTTGTTGAATCATTTTGTGGTATGTGCAGTGAAGCAAATTTATAATCTAGAAATATAAAGAAGAAACATAACAGGATTACGGGCGATTTCCTACAAATCCTGATTAAATACACGTTCAGTGTTGTTCTCCTGAAATATGCACCTGTCAAACAAAAACACAAATGCCCCTAAACTGCATTATGAACGCACAATCGGCTTGCAAAACAGCTCCCGTCAGACCTTTGGCAGCCACGACAGCAAGCCTCTCCTTGCCCAGGGGGAATACCGACAACGGATGCGTGTTTAGTTCTCTTGCTTTTCGCTGCTTTACCTTTCTGGAAAAATTATTTTGATTTCAGTTCAAACTAATAAGCAAGCTGTTTATGGTCAGTTTCACAAAGCCCATTTCTGTCTTGCTGTGGGGAAGGAACCACAAGGGAATTAACTGCTTCTCGTAGGTCACCTGTCTCCCAAAGGTGGGGCCCTGCCATTTGACTCTCTGGTCCCTGCTCCCCGCCACACTCAGACTAGGGTGTGGACTTCGAGATGTGGCTGGTGGCAATGAAGAGTCTTGCTCCCGGTTCTTGGAGTTCGAGAAGATATCCAAGACCTCATCCTTTAGTCCCTGGACAGAGGTCTGCTCCTTGTTAACCTCTATGAAATGAAAGCTCCTTGTATTAGCATGTCATATGTACTTTGATATTCATTTATACTTTTATTTCCATGTTTTCTTACACAAAAGAGACCATACTATGCATCCTGTTCCTACCTTGCTTTTATTGTAAAAAATGTATTCGAAAGTTGCTCTTCATTCATTTCTATAGCTGAATAGTATTTCACTAGATCGCTATACCATCTCTTATTTATCCAGAGGAGACCCCCTGAGGCTCACTGCCTAGCACATGACTTGTTCTAGCAAACAGAACCTTCCAGACTCCCGCTGGCGGTGTCCCCCACTCAGCTCCATCCTCAGGAGTGAGAGGCATGCGGAGTCCAGGGCTTCCCAAATGCCCGGGCCCGCCCCTTGGTCCTGCCACACTGGCTGCGTCCATGTAAGCTCAGCCCGGCCTGCACCAGTGGGCTCCCTGTGACCGCTCTGTCCATGTAACAAAGCCGCTGGAACCCAGTTTCACAGACCCTGAGCCCAGCGAGGGTGGACGCGGTGGAGGCGTCTGGCTGCCGTGTGCTCCTAACATTCCTCGGAGAAGTCGCCACTCCTACTACATCCCTCACCCTCACTGCAGCTGCGCCCCCAAACAGGCATGTGCATGGCTCCCCAGGTGGCCCTGGTCACTTGCTTCCAAGACAAGGCAGAGGGAGAACAATGTCCTGGCATCTCCAAAGGTATTGCCAGGCATGTAGTCAGCTCCATGGGGATCAACCTTAAAGGTGCGAACTCTTGTGAGGTTGTTACCACTCTGCTCCTTGGACATAAAATGCACTGAGACCTCAACTCAAAGCAGAGCCCTGACCTCACCCTCAGACCAAACATCCCACTTCGACCCAGCCATGAACTGAGTCCTGAATCTGTACCGACACTCAACTCCAACCCCTGCATAGACTCAACCCGGATCCCAGCCCCGCACTGAGTCATGACCCGGGTCACAGACACAGTCCCTGAGCCCTGGGTTTATCCTAAGCACTGACCGTGGGCTCAGACTTAGCCCTCGGCTTGGTTGTGGCTGGGCCCAGCCAGCTCCCTTCAGGTGTGGTCAGGAAGGAGTCTTGAGACTCATGTGCACAGGGCTCTGTGATCTCTGCCTTAGAGCTGGACAGCTCTCGTGCCCCTGCTACCAGTGAAATCAAGTGTCTAGTTACTGCCGCACCCCCCTCCCCCCGCATTCCAGGGAAGGAACCTCAGTCTCATAGACCTGAATTTAAGTCCTACCTCTGTCCAGCTGCATGACTTTGGCTAAATGAATCCTCTGACCCTGAGAAAGGCACCTGTAAAATGGGGACAAAATAACTGCTGGCGAGATGGTGGTAAGGATGGCATTATATGGCACATATAAAGTACCTGGCACATAGTAGCTGCTCAGTAAAACTCATTTCCACCCACAAAGCCATCTTGTCAGCTACAGCTGCACGTATGGTGGTCGCCAACCACACAGGGCTATCAAGCCCTTGAAATGTGGTTGGCCCAGGCCAAGATGTGCTTAAACAACACGCCATGTTTCAAAGACCAAAGACCTAGTATAAAAAAAAAGAAATGTAAAATATATTAATCATTTTGAATTGATTATATATTGAAATGATATTATTTGGAAATATTGGGTTAAATTAAATGTATTCCTAAAACTAATTTCACCTAATCCCTTTTTTTAATGTGGCTACTGGAAATTTTAGAATTCTATACACGGTCTAGAGGTCTGGGGAGAGCAGCGTGTGAGTGATGGTGACAATAAAAACATTAACAGCAACAGTGAAAATAATAGTTCACGTTTCCTGAGGACTCTGCGCTGGCGCTGTTCTCAGCACTCCCCTTAGAGCCTTACCACCACGTCGAGCGGTCGGCGCTACTCCTGCCCCTGTCATTGAGCTGCGAGGCGCCGAGGAGCGAAATGACATGCTTTAGGCCACAGCGCCGGAAAATGGCAGAACTAGGATGTTAGCCCAGAATGTGGACCCCAAACCTATATTCTGCAACAACTGCCACATGCACTAAAGGTGGTCTCAGCCTCCGGTGGACTGCCTTCCTACGAGTGGCTCGCCTCCCAGGGCAGAAACTTGCACCGGTCAGTGAAGTGCGGCCATTGAGGTGCAAGCGGCAGCGACACCCTCCCTGGCACCCTCCCCCCAGCACCAGGCGTCTCGCTGTCCATCGGACTGATGAAGACCCAGCAGGAGCGGGGAGCTCTCTCATTTGGTCTCTCGCATTTCCCATACGTCGCCCGAGTTGCCTGGCAGAATCCAAGATGACAATTCCTCAGACCCTCTTAGCCTTTTCCATCGGTGAGAGGCACATCTGAGAGCAACGATGATAAACTTGACAGTTCAAAATCAAGTTCAGTTCTTCCATTTGTGCGCCAGTCATAAACACGGCACCTCCTTTGAGCAGAAACCCCACGTTTCAGCAGAAATACTTGATGTGTCGTCTCTCCTGCATCCATCTTGTTCAAGGCACTTACCACAGAAAGTGGAGAAGGAAAAAACAAGCCCTAATAACCCAGCACTCTGAGGGGGAGACAGGATGTTTATGATCAAGAGCTCAAAATGTTTTGCCGACACGACTGCACAAATCCTTGTGCAGCTCCCGACACTGCCGCCCAGAGGGAGGACTCTCCCGGGAGCCCAGGGACTTGGCCTCGCACCCACTGGAAGTCCTGGTTCAGGTCTGGCCCCAGAGTATAACCATCCTGGTGACCTTGAAACACAAAAATTTGACAAATGTGTTTGGGCACTGGAGCAGATTATAGTTTCCAAAGACGGCCATTGCTGTAGTGCCTATTTCACATCTACAATTTGACTTCGCCACTGCCCATGAGGAAGTAGGGTTTACGTCCTCTCCTCTTGAAACTATGCGGACCTTTGAGACTGCTTCCATCTGGAAAATTCGGCGGACGTGCATCCCTGGGATTTTTGAAGCTGAGCCATAAAAGGCAATACAGCTTCTGCCAGGTTCCCTTGCTCTGGGGACTCCATTGCTATGCTGTGAGGTAGCCCTGGCAACGCGAAGAAGCTACAGTTAGGTGTTCTTGCCAACAGCACCAGCTGAGATCCCCAGGGGACAGCCAGCATGAACCACCAGACTTGTAAGTGGAGAAGTTTTACTCACAGCTCCAGCTCCAGCCACTGTCTGGGACAATCACATAGGGAACCAAACCTGGAGGGACCCCAAATGTGGAGCCACCCAGCCGAGCCCATAGTTCACCACATGAGAGAGAAAAAGTAAAGCATTGTTGTCTACGTCCTGAGTTTCAGGTGGTTTATTGTGCAGCAATAGGTCCTTGGAGCAAGACCCTACCACGTGCTGGCCACTGTGCTCTCTGCTAAAAGATGCCAGAGTGAGGCTGCCTCTGCGTCACCCTCGAGGAGAGTGTGCCCAGTGCGGGTATAGAAAAGCAGCCAATCGTAAGCTTGCTCCACATGAGCAGGTGACAGAGGGGCCTATGGGGTACGCTAGGAACAAACCGGGGCCAGGGAACATGATGAAGCCTGAGGACATCAGGGAAGGCTCCCCAGTGGAGAGGATATTTTTCACTGAATCTTGAAAATGAGTCAGCATCAATTAGATAAAGGAGACATAGCTTTTAATTCATTCTAAGGGGTTTAGGGAAATAGAATAGCAAGAATAGATAGAATAAAACTATGGGAAAGACTTCCCAATTTTTAAATACATTATAAAACCTCAAAATTAACACCTTAATAATTAAAACCCCGATAGTTGTCACATCAACGGAGCAATAATCAATGGAACATGAGACAGTCCAGAAATAGACCCAAAGGCCACAGGGATGCAGTATGTACTAAAAGTGGGCCTTCCAAAGATGGACCTTTCCAGAAATGCATCATATTTCACTCTATACAAATAGTAAGATCAAAACAATCAAACTTGAAATGCAAAAATTCATCCACTGAAACCCTAGAAAACTCATGTGTGTTTCTTTAAATCTTTGGCATCTCTAAAGCCTTTCCGCTGCTTTATGCAAAATCCAGAAACCTCAAGAGAAAGATCACTAAGTCCAACAGCATCAAAAATGTTACATGATGTCAGATGAGAGAGGGGGAGAGAGAAGTAGACTCAGAGTGAGCGAGGGTGCGTATTAAGCTCAGTTTAAAAACAAGGACTTCCATCAAGGGTGAAGGCGGTACAATGTCAACCTGAAAACTGCAGCTTCTCCTTAGCGATCCTAAGGTATCTGTAGCTTCCTGTGCCTCTCACGGGGCCTAGCACAGAGCAGCTGTTCGACAAGACATACTGGATGGTGCAGGTTATAGAGGTCTAGACTAACCAAGCAGTTCTGGTTTGGTCCTGACTCATCCTGTGACCTAGGATATAAACAAGTGGGGGTGGGGTGGGGTGTGTGTGTGTGTGTGTGTGTGTGTGTGTGTGTGTTCGTTCCTTGGATTGGGGGAGGCAGACAGTCCATTGCTTCCCCACTGCCCCACCTCATCCCTGGAAAATCCCCATCACTGTTTTCAAGATTATGGGGTGACATTAATGTCACCAAGATCGCCATGCGAAGCCGTTAACGTGACATTAAAGCAGCCCCAGAATCAGGGAAACAGCTAAAATATGACATCTTTTATGGATTTCAGTTTGTTCCACTAACCCTAGGCTCATTTCTCCAAAATTTAGAATCTGGCTACATCTTGCTGAACCTCAGTTTTCTCATCAGCAAAATGGGGACAATGATGACTGCTTCCAGAAAGGGTGTGAGGGCTCCCCTGGGAGTAATGTACGTGCAAGTCAGGGACGGGGCACACGGGACACACAAGCTGCCTGTGCAGTTCTTGCAGCCACCACAATTATTGTTGTGGTTACTTTGCCAGGAATTCCATCAGACAAACATCCAGGCCAGGCCCCGGTTGGCCTCGTAAGCGATCTCCATTTGCCTGATTCTGCCCAGAGGAGAGGCCGTTTCTCCCTGATCTGGGTTTCCTGCCTTGAAGCCACACCGCATAGATGAACTGAATGTGTCCAAAGACGCAAGAGAACACCATGTGAGTGCATGCCAGGGCACGCTGAGCTGCTCAAGGTATCCGGTCACAAGCCATGCTCCTGTGATTTCAGGCTGAGAAACACGAGGCTGTTCGAGCTGGGTTTCAGTGTCTCACTCCTCCCTTAATCCAGCAAAGCTGGGGAGGCATTACATGGATCAGGCATTTTCAGAACAAGGTGGAGGAAAAAAGAAGTGGAGGCGAGTCACGCTTAGGAGGCACCTCCCTGGAGTTGTCTTTCTTTGCAGACCTAATAGAGCTCGCGTTGGGGGTGCCTGTCAGTCAGCGTGGGCTCCCTGGTTTCCGCAGGGAGGCCACTGAGGACTCAGCCTGAGCATGCCTTCCGTCCTCGCCTCCTTGAATCAAGGATTGCAAAGGCAGCTTTGAGGCACTGTCTGGATCTTTGGGAATAAAAATGGCATTGAGGAATACCCCAAATGTTTCCTCCATCTCCAGTGTAGTGCAGTGGTCAGCGAATTTCCTGCATGTGAAACACCCAGCCATTAGAAGACTATGGGGTCAGTTAGGTCATTAATGGATCACACCAACGAGCTGGGGAGTCTTCCACTAACTACTAGTGCAGCAGACGCAGGCAAAGGTAGAGGCAGAAATGGCACCGCAGCTTCTTTTCGTACTTTCTGCATCTCTGCTGACCCAGGTCTCGGTGAAAGCGCGCCATGGGATGTCAGAATCATCAGAATAAGGTCCTAAAAGTCGCTGACCTGGCCCCTATTAGAGGGCAAAATCCCCCGCACACCTTCCGCACCAGGCGGTCACCTGACCTCTGACAGCCTCCCAGTGACACTGCCATCCGATTATCAGGAAAGGAGGTTACATCCCCATTCAGACACCAATGCCTGCGTCGCCTCTGCAGAGAAGCCTGCCCTGTCTACCCTCCCTGTCACTGTCTAATACGTTACATCCCCTTCTTAATAGCTGAGTTAGGTGCTGCACCACGCACTGGGGTTATACAACTGTGATGTCACGTAGCTCACTTACTGCCACTTAGGCAGAGCTGGAGAGCTTGTTTATCTAATCTGCAAAAACGAGATTTGGAGGAAGGTGCAATTTCCATGTTTACGGACACACTTCAGCTTTCCCAGAGCAGTGGGACGTTGCTGCTCAGAATCAGGTTAAGGTAATAATGACAACAGATGACAACTGTCTGTTCATAATGGTGGCACTGATTGCATGAAGCCTCCGGTAACCTCCTTAGCAGTACAAGGAAGGGTCACACCGTAAGCCATTCTGAGATTGTTTCCTAACCCAGGCGGGGTAAGAGAAGTCAAGCACCACTTTGCATTTCTCACACTGGCGTATAGGGGATGGCTCCTTCGCTACAAGTAGAAAATAGCGGCAGGAAATGCGTTTAGCCTGATAAATGTGCTTTCATCTCACAGGCCTGCAGGTCTGCGGCTCACGGAGAGATTGAGGCTGGAGACATGGATTTAGGAGTTTATCCGTGGTGTCAGCTGGTTGAGACCTTGGGAATTAACGAAGTTGATGTAATACAGACAGGAGTTCAGTGGAAGCGGGAAGGGTCACACGGAACAAGCCAGCAGAGTCATGGTCACAACAGCCAAAGCGGGAGTACCAGGAGACGGGTGCTGAGGGAGGGGAGTGAGGGACAAGAAGCAGCTTCTGCCAGATGAAATTTACAATGACGAGGATGTCACTGGGGAAACTGTATGAAGTTTCCTCAAAAAATTAAAAATGGAACTGCCTTTTGACCCAGTGATTCTACTTCTGGGAATATATGTGCACCCCTATGTTCACTGCAGAATCTGACTCGGACAACTAGTGCTGATATTTGCCTAAATAAAGGGCAAACATTTTTTATTTTTTTGGAGAAAGAGAAAAAATGACAAGTTAAAGTTTCAGCACCCTGGGTTTGAGATCCACGAGTGACAGCCAGGTGGAGACACACTGAAGGGGCCATCAGATCTCTTCTGGGACTCTGCCAGCTGTCACACGCACGTGGCTGACTCTGCAAACCACAGGAGCTTAATAGATGCATGAGCAAAATCCATCTCTCCTTCCTTAGAGATGAAATGCTCACCACTTTAGGCTTCAGTTACTTCCTGGAGCCTGGAGAGAGGGCGGGGTGATGGAAGCATTGGGTATGGCATCCGGAACTGTACAAGCTGAGCAACTTCCTGTGGGTCCGAGGCCCTGCTATTCCACTCCCAGAGAGGTTCCCGTGCACATGGTCCCCTCTGGTGTTCGCATGTTCTCCATCTGCCTTCCTACGATGACAGGTGCTGTCTGCATCCCCACCTTGCAAAGCGTTCGTGCAGAATTGGGTGCACATTTCCCAAAACCGTGGGTGACTTCCAAGACCAGCTATCACAGGAGAAGACTCATTCTGACTGTGAATTACCTTTGTAATTGAAAGGTCCTAAGCAGATGTCACCAAGCTCTGAGAGCAAGCTGGCTCCCACAAACACCATCCCCTCGGCCAGCTCAGCTTCTGCCTGCCTGGCACTCAAGTTACTTGCAAAATGGCTCCTGCTCCCATGCCCACCTGCAGTTCAGGCCTCTCCTTGGCGACACAGCCTGTTTCCAACATGTGCCGCATCACTTCTTTGCGCTGCTCTCTCAGCCTTGACTCCCTTCCCCGCACAGTTCCCCGGGTCCAGCCCTCCATTGTTTTCAAGACTGGCTCTCCTGCGAACCCTCCAGCCTGTCTCCAACCAGGTGCGTTTGGGTCCCTCTGCCCTGAGCCCTGTCAAGAAACTACACTGTATCTCTCTGTTTATGACTCTGTGTCTCCTGCCAAACTCTGAGCTTATCGATGCCCATGCCTGCCTCAAGATCATTACCCCTTGCACTTACACATGATTAGATACTAGCAAGCGGTTGGTGGCTACCTGGTTGAGTGAGCTGTTCTCCACAGTGGAGACCTTGTCCATTTGCTCCAAACAGCACACAGGACAACCCCTTGGAGTAAAGGCTTGGGCCACCTTTGGTTCTTCTCTGCTCCACCCCCAACATACCGTCTGCCCTCCACCCCTCTTAATGGCCCCTTTCATTTTCCTTCATATTATTCCGGTGGCTGAATTCCCTGCTTGCAAATTATCATCCTACCAGTAACAAAAGCATCATCTACAAATTGCTTTATAGGCCATCAAGCAGCAGCACGTGTTACGATTATCTGGGTGCTCATAAAACCCTAGTGCCATTCACAGGCCAGACAGCACCTTCCCCATAGTACAGAGGAGGGACGGACGCTCAGTAAATCACTCCAGTTCAGATACCAAGTGGCAGTTTAGCGTGGAACTCAAGACTTGTCATTCTCAGGCCTGAGCTCTTTGCATGTTACTTCCATTTAAATAGTCTTTTATGACTCACAGTTGTGTGTATTTTACACTGAAAGGGAGAACCGTCCTGATTTTCTCCAGCACCTAACTTGCAAACTTGCTCACTAAATCATTGCTGAATTAACAAATAAATAACCATCCTTTTCCATCATGGCTTTAGGTGAAGTGGTTCCCAAGGACCTCTTTGGAACGCCCTTTCTGTAACTAGAGATTTCCAGCCCCCAGACCCGCAGTCACGTCAAGGTGTGCGTTGGGTCCAAGAACATCAATCAGCTGCACCAGCTGTGAACAAGAAACAACACAAGAAAGTAAATTGAGACCATTTGTGGAAAAGAATAACAAAAGCACACTTGCCTCGATGCTAGAAATAACAGGGGGCTCCGGGCCTCGCTACTGGCTCCGCTTCTTCATGTCTTTGCCACCCTGTGTTCCCCATCTGCCCGCAGTTCCATTCAGAAGTGTAATTTAGTGGGCAGCTTTTCCCACAACTCTGTGTCACTAACACATCCGTTTCCTTCTCCACTTTTTAAAGTTTCTGTTCTTTGCAGCACAACAGGCTGCACATAACACTTTCTCCAAAGTCACATGCAACAGAGAAACTCCTTCTAAAAGCTCCTGCAGGTCAAGACAGAGGGGAGGGGGAATGGGGAGCGAGAGACTGGGGGTTTACAGAGAGACCGATGTGCCAGCAGGATCCCAAGGTGATTCGGCACCATGCAAGCTGAGCGGAAGGAGGATGATGAAAGTAATAACAATGGCAAACACTTAATCCATAGTGCTTACCTGTGCCAGGCACAGGTCGAAGGCTTTACATATATTCTTTCATTTAATTTTCATGACCACGCTGTGAGAGCAGTGATACCATTATGTCCATTTTACAGATGGAGGCACAGGGAGGTTTAGAAATTTGGCAGGTCCCATAGCTGGAAAAGAGCCAGGCTTGTGTATGCTCTTCCTCCAGGCAGCCTTCTTGGCCACTTCCCAAACACCACCAAATATTAGATAGTGCAGAGCAGGCAACTTCACCACCAGCTATGGCTTGTCTCCACTCCTGCCTGTCCCCAGATCACTTGTACGATTGTGGGTAGATTGAATAACCAACCTCTTCAAGCCTTAACTTCTCAATGTGTAAAATGGGAATGATACAGACATGCTTGGTGTCTTAGCAAATATTTAAGACACGAGGACAATAACTGTCCTGCACGCTGTAAATTTGGAAGGCCCCAAGGGAGGGCTGGTGGACAGATGCCCCTTCCTTTGTTGTCCATTGGGTCATTCACTTACCCAGCAATTCTTTACAGAGCACCAACCATGTGCCCTGCGTTGCATGGGGTGCTGGAGAAGTCCCTCTTTTCATGGTGCGTACTGACTCGTGATGGATGGCAGAGGATTAAAGGGCAAATACACAACTGACACGCTGTTTCAGAGGGAGAGATCAGGGTAATGAAGAAATTAAACAGGATCTATATGACAGATCGTAACGGGCAAGAGAGAGAATGTTTAGACAGGTCTGGTAGATGGTACTTGAGCGGAGACCAAAATGAGAAGCAGCAGCCAGCCAAGTGAAGATCTGGAGCGGGGAGCAGACTCCAGACAGAGAAAAACAACAAATGTGTACAAGCAGAAAAATCTTGAAGATTTCCAGGAAAGGGAGGAAGGCCAGCTCGGCTGGAGACAGCGCAGGGCGGGGAAAGGAGCTGACGAGCTCTGAGAGGCAGGCAGAGCCAGATCACGCCGGGCCTCGCAGGCCACAGTGAGCAAGGAGTTTGGGCTTTATCCTGAGTCCAACAGGAAGGTCCCAGGAAATTTTACGTACGGGAGTGACAGGATCTGATTTATTAAGATGTGTTAAGTCTGTGAAGGAAATCTTTCACGGTGTACACACATCAAATCATCACGTTGCACACTTCATTTTTTTACATTGCTCATTTTATATTTATTACAGTTTTATTTGTTAGTTATGCCTCAATAAACCTAAAAAAAAAAAAGACAGAGAGAGAGAACCTGTTAACACCTGTCCTGGAGCCCATGCAGATGGGCTGCATGGTCAGAGCCAGGCCCAGTGGCTGAATCCATCTGTCACATGAGCTCCGGCCACTTTCTGACTCAGGCCAGGGATGACCCTCAGGACACAGCCTGCGGTAGGGGGGCCTTTGACTTTGCTTGGGGGCAGGCAAAGGAATTCAAAATCCTGGGGGCAGCTGGTGACATTGACCTCAAAGGCCCAGTTCTGCTCATCAGCATCTGTGCAGGAGGAGCTGTGGGTCTGCAGGCCCTCGCCACTCCCCGCTGCTGATCATTTACTCATTTCTCAGATGGTTTCCACAGAAAGGTCAAGGGCTAGATGAGTAATCATGCCTGAGCTATCGCCCTGGACCCTGCCATCGATTCTCAACCTTGATTTTTGCAAATGTCTTGCTATCTTACCCAGATTTGCTCAGACCTTGGAGCAAAGGGTGTTCCTGGCAAAGTTTGCGAAAGACTGACGTAAAGAGTTGAGGTTTTTTAAAACTGGTGTAAAGAACAGTGTGAGCAAAGACTGGCTTCCTGGCACACGTACCACCCACAGGGGTGATGCTCTGGAGAGGTGTGCAATACCAGGGAAGGGGTCTCCCCCTCCTATAGGGGCTCAGAACCTCCCACCTCGTCCACAGATGAGTGGTTCTCAGGTTGCAGGATGCATCAGAATCACCCACAAAACGGGTTCGTCGTGCAGGCTCTGGTTCTATAGGTGTGGTCTGGGACTCCAGACTCTCCACATGGCCAAGACCCCCAGTGAGCCTGACAGAGACGGGTCCTTGGGCCCTTGCTGTGCAAAGTGTGGCTGGTGGACTGTCACCAATGGCATCGCCGGAGAACATACTAGAAATGAAGAATTTCAGGCTCCAGCCCGGTCCTACAGAATCAGAGTCAGCACTTAACAGGCTCCTCAGTGACGCTTGTGCTCACTGAAGTTTGAGAAGTGCTGACACAGACTGCACCGAGGGCCCTGGGCCCTTCTTTGGTGCCTGATTTTCCCTCAGTCTGTTCTTCCACCCAGTAATACTGTAAATACAGCTGTCATCCTGGACCCGCACTCCCAGGGAGACAGGCACTCACACACATCTAACTACCAGGGATGATTGGCAGGGATGTGGCCCCTGCAGAGCGGGGACCTCGGCACAGCCGTTGGGAAGGCAAGAGATTCAGGACTGAAAAGAATCCAGAGGCTGCAGGCTTGCCGCCTGCCTCCAGATTTTGGCAAAGAACACAACAATCACTAATTCAACCACCTGCTGTGGGCCAGGCCCTGGGAGAATGATGGATGCTATTCAGATGATAAAATACATGCACACACAGCAACAAGCCGGTGACATGGAAAGCACGATGCCCATTTTACCAGGGAAGAAACTGAGGGGCAAAGAAGCTAAATAACTTGTCCAAGCTTAAGAAGTAGCATTCCTTCTGGAATCCCCACCGGGTGTGTCCTGATTTTAGGTGCTGGGTCACTACAGTGAAGGGGAGCAGGAGGTAGTTAAAGGGAGAACAACAACATTCACAGATTTGCACTGCTTTTGTTATACAGAAAGTTAAAGCCAACTCAGGAAAGGATGATCCCCCAGCGGTGCCTGGGCTGGTCCAACAAAACTGTCTCAAGGCTCATCCATTTGAGGACATCTTGTTAACCTTGAGGACATTTTTTAAGTGAAATAAGCCAGTCACAAAAGGACAGACACTGCGTGATTTCACTCGCACGAGGTGCAAAGAGAAGTCCCTAGAGACAGAAAGCAGAAAGGTGGTTGCCAGGGGGAGGAGCAAATGGGGAGGTGTCGTTTAATGGGTTCAGCTTTACAAGAGGAAAACAGCTTTGGAGATGGGTGCACCACAATGTAAGTCTACTTAACACTACTGACCTGCACATTTAAAAATGGTTACACAGTACACTTTATGTTATGTGCATTTTATCACAATTTTTAAAAAATGAAAGGGAAAGAAGGAGTTCCGGGCAGCATTTATGCAAAAGCCAGATCTTGGAATTGGATTTTATAACTGAGCCACCAGCCATGGGCGGGATGGCTGTCTGGGCTGGACATAAATATGCCGTTATGTCTGCTAAAGCCAAGATTCAGGAGCTCGGTGGGGCTATGCAGGTGGTCACCTTCAGCATGTTTTCTCTCTCTCATCAATGATAACTCTAACCTCGGGGGCTACAATGAAACACTTCCTGAACACACACACATGCACAAAGAAATGAAAACCTGAATGATTGAGAGTACCAGCATATGAGGGTGATGAGGATGAGAGGGGTGCAGGAGGTGAAGGCACTGGGGGCCAGTAAATTCCATAGGGCAAGGGGACCTTGAGTGGGGAGGGGGAAAGGACCTGTGGGTGCCTGCTTTTGCTGCAGGGTGTTCGTCACCATTATAATCCTGGGTATTTGAGGGGTCCCCACTCTGCCCTGCTGACTCTTTTCCTTGGTGCAACTGCTGATCCTTCTGGCCACTGAAAGTAATTGCTGCATCTTCACCCAGACCCAGAAGCAATGACAATGAACATGAGTGTGACGCATCACAGCTTACAGAGCACCTTTACGTGCCACCCACTCATCGAGAAAACTCCATGCCCTGGTGGGATTAGTATCTCCAGCCATTTGACAGATGAAGAAACTGAGACTCAGAGCAGTAGAGCTGTCTGCCCAAGGAATACCCGGGGGGTAGACTCACATCCAGACCCCCAGCTCCAAGTCCCAAATTCTGTGTTTGGCGTCTCGTGGCCTCATCTGCCCCCTGGGATGAGCGAACCCTCCATGGCCCCAGCTGGGCTCTCCCATGTATCACCAGCAGCCCTGGCTGCTGCCTCAGCCCCTTTTTCTGATGAACACACATTAAGATGCCACCCTCATAAAGGGACTGTTGTTAGGAAGGACTAATTCATTAATGAGTACGAGACCTCTGGAAAGCCAGAGTGTGAGATAAATACCCTTGTTGTCAGCTTTGCCTCACTGCTGCAGAATGAAAAGGACCACAGTCCCCTCATTGTCCTTGGAAAACAGCCTCGATTTGGAGCAGGGAAGGAGGAAGGGGGCTGCGTGGGGATAAACAACACTGGGTTGTTCCCGCACACAGGCTGGGGGAGGGAGCGGGGGTCAGGGCTGCAGTCTTCCCAGGGAGCTCTGTGCCTCTGCTCCCAAGCTCCTCCCCATGCCGGCTCTGCTGGACACAGCTACACACCTGTGCCTGTGTACATGCGCACACGCACACATTCATTTACTTAGCCCAACTCTTGCCCTGGAAAGGGCACCTCATCGTGGCCTCTTGTGAAGGGAACAAAGCTAACTCACATCCACAAGCAGACATGTGTGTGAAACGAAGATTTCTCTCCTGGGGGTGCATTTGCAGTGGCCAGTTCACACTTTGCCGGTTACACTCATGGTAATTAAGGGACCAGGTGGCAAACGCAGGACGCGGTCGAGGTCTACTCCAGCTCTCTACTGCGGCAGAGCTGTTGCCGTCAGCTCGGGCTGCTACAGCAAAGTATCGCGGGCTGCATGGCTTAAACAATAGACATCTACTTTCTTACTGGTTTGCAGGCTGGAAGTCTAAGATCAGGGTGTCAGCATGTCAGGTTCTGGCGAGGGCTCTGTTCCTGGCTTTCAGACAGCCACCTGCTCACCATGTGCTCACATGGCCTTTCTTCAGGGGATGCTCAGGGCGGGAGAGGGAGAGGGAGGGAGGGAGGGAGGGAAAGAGAGAGAGAACAAGCAAGCTCCTGTGTCTCTTCCTCTTCTTCTAAGGGCGCTGATTCCATTGCGCAAGTCCTGCCCTCTTGAGTTTATCTACACCTAATTACTTCCCAAAGGCCAGGCTTCCAAATACAGACACAGGTGGGGGGAGCTTTAACATAGGAATTCAGGGGAGAAACAAATGTTCACTCACAACAACAGCAAACATTCGAAAATGTGCTGGCCAAAAGCAGCAGACAATTTAATGTTATGCTCATGAATTCCGTGCATCAGAAATCTGGGCAGGACCCAGCAGAGACAGCCTGCTCTGCTTTACCAGGTCTGGGCTGTCACCTGGGAAGACTGGAGTAGTCACGGGTGACTTGGATGGCCACGGGCTGGAGCAGGTGGAGTTGGAGGAATGCATTTCCAACTAGACTTTTCCAATCACCTGTCTGGTGCCCAGGCTGGGCTGGCCAGGACTGTCACCCGGAATGCTGACACGTGGCCTTCCCATGTGATCTGGGCTTCTCACTGCAAAGACAGGAAGTTCTGAGAAACAGCGTCTCCGGAAGAACAGTGTCCCAGGAGATCATCCTCAGAGGTCACATCATGCCTGCTTTTCCCCAGGGGAAGGAACAGGAATGGGCCAGCTCAGACTCCAGGGAAGGAAGTACAGACTCTAGCTCTTGATGGGAGAGATGCCTAAGAATTTGGGATCATGTTTTAAAGCTGTAATAGAAGAAGATGTCAGCTCACTGCAGGACTTTAGAATTATATTTGAGTGCCACGGTCCCAGACGCCAGCCCCCAGTCCACGTGGGGGAGGCGATTCAGCACATTCCAGCACTCTGAATCATGCCTTTCTTACTCCCATGAGGCAAAAAAGAAAGGGGTACACCAAACTGACGATCCTTAAAGGACCTAGATCCATGCCTTTCTTTCACTTATGAAGAAACCAAGGCCAAGAGAGCTCACTTACGATACCCTGTGTCACATGGCCACTAAGTGACACAGCTGGTATTCCAAAACTGACCCCCAGCCCGGTGCTCACCCGGCTCCTCGGCTGCAGGCTGCTCCAGGAACTGCAGCTGCCCATTCCTTCCTATTGAGATAAGGAGTCTGTCTTTAGACTGGAAGCAGAACCTTCCAGTTGTCCTCCCTCTGCGGAGACAGGAAAGAAGCGGGTGGCCAGGGGATGATTACAGACGGGCGAGGGCTGTGCGCTGGCAGGCAAAGGTGAGCGGGTCAGCTGGCAACTGGATAAACACACTGGGAGCAGGCTGTGTGTGCAGCCAAGTGTGAGCACATTTTTAAATATACATTTCACATCCATATGCAGATCCCACTGACATGTGACAAATGTGCAGTGGCCTCCAGGAGCTGTTCTCCAAAGAGGCACTTATTCCATTTGATGCCAGGCATCCAAGCCTCAACAGATGCCAGGATCCAGACGGGCCGTGGGCAGCTGACTTCAGTTACAGAGGGAAGACCTGAGTCAGACAGCAGGAAGGACTTCTTTCTTTCTCTAGAACAGCAGCTTTTTTCAACAGTCTTCTGCAACGTGGCATTACAGGCTCAACAGAGACACCGATAAATAACGGTGCTCTTTGGGGGCGTGAGAAGGGAATCCAGTGGATGAAAACTGGGACTTTAGCTCACTCCCTCCGATTTTCTAGAACACGGTGACGCCCCAAAGGGCGTGGCCCTGGTGAGCACTTTGACTTTCATGAAGGCTGGGTGTCTCTTGTGGAAGAGCAGGCAGTTTAGGGAGAAAATGAAGACTTGAACTTGAAAACATGAGAACAGAGGCCTTGCAAACCTTTCACACACTGATCTGTAAGACAGGAACGGGCTTACTTGTGTTGAAACGTTACCTGCTGGGCATCAGGCACCCTGTTCCCTCTGCTTCTTTTTTTGTGGGGGGAGTAGGAGAGGAGTAACACCTTTACTGAGGTATAATTCACGTACCATACAATTCACCACTGAAGGTGTACAATTCAAGGAATTTCAGTATATTCACAATCACTTTTAAAACATTGTCTTTACTCAAAAAAGAAACCCCATACACATCAGCAATCACCTTCCCAATCTCCACAACTTCCCCAGCCCATGGCCACCACTAATTAACCTCTGTCTCTATTCCTCAGCCCACGGATTTGCCTGTTCTGAAAATTTCATATAAACAGAATCATACAAAATAAGGTTTTTTTGTGACTAGCTCTTTCACTTAGCATGTCTTCAAGGTTCATCCACGTTGTAGCATGTGGCAGAATGTCACTCCTTTTGACTGTCAGATAATAACCCCTCGTGCAGATATACCATGTTTTATTCATTCATTCATCAACTGATGGGCATAGGGATCGTTTCCATTTCTGGGCTATTGTGATTCGTGCACAAATTTTTCTGTGGTTTTATGTTTTTATTTCCCTTGGGTATATACTTAGGAGTGGGATTGCTGGGTTACATGGTAACTCTACATTGAACTTTTTGGGGATCTCCCAAACTGTTTTCCAAAGTAGCTGCCCCATTCAATTCCCACCAGGCAGTATGTGTGGTTCTCATCTCTCCACATCCTCACCAACACTTGCTGCTATCTGTTTCTTCGGTCAGAGCCGTCCTAGTAGCTGTGTGGGCACGTTGCTTACATGATCTCATTTCATCTTCACAACGCGACTACAAGAGCAGGTACCGCCATCCCACTTTGCTGATTGCAAAGCTGAGGCTCAGAGAAGTCGATTCAGTTACCTGCCGAAGGTTGCACCGCTGGGAAAGGGGAGAGCAGGCTGATGGCTGCCAGGCCTGCCTGCTTTCCACCACCACCCTGGAGCCCCGCCCACCCTGCAGATTTCTCTTTGCGACTCACTGCTAAGATATTCAGGACTGCTAGCAACTGAACATCCTCTCCAAAGTGTCCTTCCTCACGGGAACCCCCGGAGACTGACCATCCCCCTCTGGCTGTCTGCAGCCTTCTGTTGCTGGTGGGTAGGAACCAACATGCCTCTCTGTCCCAGCGCCTCCAGTATAAACACTTCGTGGGTTTCCAGCTCCAGCTCAACTGGGCTGCAGGCAGCTCAGCGGCTTTGTGACCCACCTACTGGAGCACAAGAGACACTCGGCTGGCCATTACCTGAGTGGCATCAGGACCCCTACATCGGACTCATGGAAAATCTTTCTCTAGTTCAAGAAATTATAAAGGGCATGACCTTAAAACACCCACTCGGGTGGGACCTTGGGGACGGGAAGCAGCGCACAGCCTCCCCAAGGCAGCAGCAGTCGGCCTGCGGCCCACCCGTCGCCTCTGGCCACGCCCTCAATCCCCAGCCCCACCTTGCAGGAAGGTAAATGGTGCTGGGGAGCCGTCAGGTGCGCTGTATTTATGCGATGCCACTGCTCCTCATTCTCCCTCCATTGTTTTCTGATGTATGACAAAACTCCCAATTTGTCAAACGCTTAACAGCAGTCAGGATAATCTATTCTCAACACATCCACAGAGCTTTTCATTTTGTACGACTGTCACCGAGAACGGTTTATGAATTTTCCATTATGAGGAATCTGAGAGGATGGGGGGTGGATAAAGAGAAAACCACCCAGCACAGCCTGCCTCCAGGTGAGTCATGGCCTGAACCCCGTGCAGAGGCAGCCTTGCCGCTTCGGGGGGCCCCCCAATTTGCTTATAGATGTCATCATGCTTTGCACGGAAGCCCGCTTTCTGTGCAGCCGTCTCCGAGTCCTTTGCTGTCTGTGTCAAATGCCTCCCCCAGGTGTGCAAGTGACAGTCAGGCAGGGCCCTCCTCCTGAGGGGCCCCGAATGCACAGCTCCAACGAGTCAGCTAGAGAGGCTCGGGGGTCGAAGGCCTCTGTGGCCCTGGCTGACCTTCCGCAGATTCTAATGCAACCCCGGAAGCCTCAAGCTTTATAGAGACAAATATATAGACATTATTGAAAAATGTACATTGAATCATCCATAATAGTAAAAATCTAGAACTGACCTAAACATCCCGAGAAAAAAGGGATTTGTTAAATAAGTAATGCTCACGGAACCTGGAGAGTCGCTGAAGAGCGTTTCTATGGCGCGGGATGTGGTCAGGATGCCGCGCTCACTCACGTGAGGTTCGAGACTGCATTACGGTGTGATTCCCAGTGAGGAAATATATGCACGGGCACATGTGCACAGGGGGAAATAGGCCAGATGGGTAGACAGCCTACATGTTAAAACTGAAGCAATTATCTGCTTTATTTGTCAAATATATTTATTTTCCTATATTTCCCAAATTGTCTGCAATGGGAAAAAAAAGTTATTTTTCAAAATAAGATTTTAAAAACATTTTGGTTTTGTTCAATGCGGTCTCTTCATGTGCTCTTCCTAAAACTTCTGACGTGGCAGCAAGCGGCCAGTTGGGCAGTGAACAGAATTCACAGCCCAGTGGCCTCCTGACGGGAAGCCACACTCGCACTGGGTGACGCCACACTGAACAGCAGCTGTCCATGCGACTTTAATCACAGCTGCTGTGGAAACCACAGCCCTCGTTCCCCTTTATTTTAATCCATTAAAAAGCTGTCTCTCAAAGCTAACGAGCAAATTCTCCAAGCGCGGGAGCTTCGGAAATGCTGAGTCACAGGGGCAAATAGCCCATTAAATCCACGCTGGGCGTGCCGCCCTTTGGAGACTCACACGGCTTAGACACCCTGAAAATCCGCCCGAGAACACACAGGGTCTGTGGTTACCGCATGTAAATGTAAGCCGGTGCCTGGCAAGAAGTGATTCTTTGCAAACACCTTGGTGAGCATCTAAGTCGCAGTTCTAATTTGAGGAGTAACACAGTGCTCACTTTAGCAAGAACCCAGAGGCTAAGATTAACTTTTACAGGAAAATTCTTAATAGGATTGAGATTTTCCAAGAAACTGAGATCCTATGAACGCCTCAAAATTACACTTGTAGGAGCTGAAAAGAACATTTCAACACCAGATCCCTTAGTCTTTTCCTTTTTTCTTTCTGTTTGTCCTCTCCTGTTTTATCTTCTTTCCCTACCCACCCGGGATTCCTTGAACTAACTCCTTAATAATATTTTTAGAATGTGCTCTCAAAATATTGGCCTTACGTGAAGAAGAAGAAAGAAAAAGAAAAGAAATAAATGGCCCTCTCCCTCATGCATTAGTTTGCTGGGCTGCCATAACAAAGAACTACAGACTGTCTTGAACCACAGCAATGCGTCGTCTGTCCTGGAGGCCAGAGGACCAAGATCAAGGCATGCGCAGAGCTGGGTCCTTCAGAGTGCTGGGCGGGAGAATCCGTCCCACGCCCCTCCCTTAGCTGCGGGTGGTTTGCTGGCACTCTTGGGCACTCCTTGACTTGAAACATCAACTCATCTCTGCCTTTACCTTCACAAGGTGTTCTCTTTGTGTGCCTGTGTCTAAATGTCCCCCTTTTAGAAGGACACCAGTCACATTAAATTAGAGCCCAATGACCTCCTCCTCTTAACTTAATTACATCCACGAAGACCCTATTTCCAAATAAGGTCACATTCCAATATCCTGGGGGTTAATTCAGCCCATGACACCTTATATCAGCCCAGCCAGCCCTGCCCCAGCCAGGCTGCTGAGCTCCACTCCAGAAAACCACACACCTCCCGGACTATTGGATGGCTTCCAACGTCAGCTGAGGGGCTCCTTACTCATCTGTCCAGTCACCTGCCCCGCAATTTTTCCCTGCTGCTTTTACAAACTTCCACCATGCTCCTGAATCTTTATCACCCCAGCATTAGGGAATGATCTCACTTCCTACTTCATAGAAGCAAAAAGAGGCCATTGTAAAGGAATGTTCTGACTGCCTGCTGGGAAGCCTTCCTCGCATCCTTCTTTCTCCTTCTGCTCTATCATACAGCAAGGGACATGTCTCCCCTGGGCTCTGGGTATCCTGACCTCCAGCCTCCTCCCGGCCCTGGATGACACCAACTGTCCTCCTGCTGCTGTCTTCAACCTCCCTCTCTCCATCGGCTCCTTCCTATAAGCATTGAAACTTGCCCAAATCTTTCCCGCCATAGAGAGCAAAATCTCCTGTAACCCTATATCTCTTATCTCAATAACTCAGGCTATTGTCCATGCCCTCCCCTCCACCTCCTAAGGTACATTTATGGGAAGAATGAAGTAAAGTGATCTCCACTTTTCTTGTCTTCAACTTTTTCCATCTGGCTTCTGCCCTCATCTGTATGTTAGAAAGCCTCCTGCCATGGACCCCTTGTGGCTAAACAAAGGATTTTATTTAATCCTTTTCTTAATGGACCACTCAGCAAGTGTGAAATGCCGTGGCCCCTCTCTCCTTTCCATACACAGTTCCTTGGCTTCTGAGTGATTCTATAACTTCTCAGGTCTTTCTCTTGATTTACTTGGCTGGCCCCTCATCCCCCACCCACACATTCAATTTTTATATTGGTATTGTATACTAGATCTTTCTCCTTCCCTCTGATCTCATCTCTTACTATGAATTAAATTACTATCTATCATATTTTGCCATGTACAACATGCACCCATGTTTTTGTACACATTATACATGGGATCATTTTACCCATGGTATGTAATCATGATACCCATGCATAATGAGCATCCTTTTTTTCCCCTCAGAAAAATTGGGCAAAAAGTGCACATTAAACACAGCAAAATATGGATGTGTCCTGGTGATTCTCAAGTCTACACTTCCTGCTATCTCCAGATGTCCACATTCCTAACATTAGATCCCCCTTGGATGGTCCACACACAGGATGGTTATGAAGGAGGACACCCAGCAGGTGGTGGACAGAGTAAGGGGTCAATACAGATTCAGGAAGGCAAAGATCCCCTTGGCAAAGGAAAGCCCTGGCCAGGTTGCTCAGTTGGTTTGAGCGTCATCCTAACCACAATAAGGTTGTGGGTTCGATTCCCAGTCAGGGCAAATACCTAGGATGCAGATTCAATCCCCGGTCAGGGCACATATAACCGATCACGGTTTCCGTCTCATATCAATGTTTCTCTTTCTCTCTCTCACCCTCTTTCTCTCTAAAATCAATAAATATATCCTTGGGGGAGGATTAAAAATGAAGGAAAGCAGAGGTGAAATGCGCGCTAAGGGACAGTTAACTAAATAACTTGGTATGTCTTTGCAAAGTACTCTCCACATTTCCTTGATTCCTTGATACTCTTTTGGCACGCCTATATCTAAAAGGAGAGGAGACTCCTTGACATGAATCAAATTTAAATATGCTTCTACCCTAGAACATATATTCCTTCTCCATACTAAGGCATATGGACACTGTCCACTGAAAATTATGGCTATCTCATTAAATTGCATAATGCTGTCTTTGGAGGGGTTATCCCTTTTTCTATGTAGATACACATTTTTAAGTGGCGTGTTCATATCAAAGTATACTTCCCACTGCTGACTCAGTTTGGTCCTTGATTCCATTCCTGGAGAGAATTACAATCGCTAGTAGCTGGGAATTTAAAAGAAGTCAGTATAGAACAATAGGTGTCCAAATAAAAAACGAGGTTAGCAACATAAAAGCTCCATGCCTTCCAGACACATGTTAGTCTGGGAAAGCAAAAACTGCTTTTACATGATGCTGCCTCACATCATTATTAATAAAACAAAAATATGAACAAAGACACAAATCTTAGAGACCATGCGGCCCAGCGCTCTCAGTTTGCAAACCCAGATACTGAGGCCCGTAGAGGAGAATGGTTTAACTTTCTCTAAGTTAAACTCTACAGCATGAGAGGAGGGAGGGAAAGAATTTGGGCTTATTCCATGAGCACACGTGAGGCCTGGGGAACATGGCTTCATTCTGCTAGGGCCTTTCAGTCATCAGAACTGTTGCAGAGTGCGCCAACATCCTACCCAGTAGGACCTCCGGCACACCCACCTCACCCGTGTGGTTCTTCTGGACCCCTCATCCTAGCCAACTGCACACCCACATTGCAGCAGGCCCCCGATGCTCCTGGACTCCGAATACCCATACCCAGTCTTGCCTCTTCTCTCAGACCAACCTCAGCCCCACCCACTCTGCTAGAATTTCCCTGTCTGTTTTCTTCCTCCAGTCCTGCCACAACCAGATTTACCAAACAGTGTTCTGCTCACCCATCTGGGCCCCCAGGACCTCTGCAAAGTGCCCTGAGCTTAGGCCCCGGCCCAGCTTGACCCCGCTCCGCTCCATGGATGGACCGAAATCAGAAACAATGATTGTTTGTGACCCTTATCACAGTAAAGGAAGAATGAAGGAAAAAAAAAAATAACAAAGCAAAACCTAAAACCCCTGCAGAGCTCAGACGTTAATTCAGTTGTGACTTGTGCCAGGTACTGTGCTAGTTGCTGGCATTAACACTGTCCCCTTTAATTTAATCTCCCAGCCTTTAATAGAATGCTGCTCTGTGAAATTTGCACAGGGGCCAAAAGGAAATAAGGCATTATTTATAATAATTGGCTCGCCATTATCCTTTCACTTGGCCCTGCCTGGAAAAACATGATGGGCCCTTATGCTATTCACAGCCTATAAAAAAGTAGTTCTGTTGTGATTCAACATATAGTAATCTCCATTTTAAGAGGACAATAGAAATACTCAGCCATTATTCATCCCAGAGCTTTACACAGCAGAGAATTCCTTTATCAGTAACATAAGGTCAGAACACATGAGTTATTAATATTGCAAGTAGCCCAATGCATTCATCAAGGTGCTTACACTCTTGAAAAAAAAAACTAATGACTTTAAAAAGCCATATCTAGTAAAAGGCTAGGACCAAGCAGCACTTTGAGAGAACAGTGTGAAAAGCACAAACTATTCAGAATTTTCATCCCCAACTCACTGAGTCCCAAAAAAGTAGACAAAGGAGAAAAGTAATGGATGTTCAGAAACTCAGATTTGGGAGGAGGAAAAAATGTGGCCAGAGCTGCAAATCAGAGTGAATAAATAATCATCAGTGGTGTGTGCAGATCACGTGTGGTATTCACATAGCTGCTCATTCATTTCTTCACCACCAAATTCCACAGAGGATTTGAGAGGGCCCACAGAAAGACCGTGGAACCAGAAGGGCCAAAGGTAAGTAAGAGTAAAGAATCAGGACCAGCCTAAGGATAGCTAGGACCACCATGGCAAGGACACACCTGTGCGGGCCCATAAGGTTCTCCATAGGTGATACGGTCAAGTTCAAATTTCACAGGAATTGGGCCTGGCAAGCCCCAATGCAAAAGAGAGAGTCGGTTATAGAATTCTCCCTAACAGAACTGTTGTGCCTTTTTCATTCAAAACAGGGTAAACACAGTGGCCCCACAGATTACTACAAAAATAGGAGGCCCACTAAACTGTGGTAAGACGTCAGGGACCAGGGTACTTGGACAAGGACTGAAGTTCTGGAGCTGGAGGTCCTTGCTATGAGAGCTAGCGTAACTCCGAGCAGCTCCGGAGAAGCTCCTTCCTTATTTCTCTGAGGCACATTCTTACTATTCACAAACTAGAGATTTTAAAAAATTCGTATTTTTAACTTGCTAAGTCATGTGTCAGTGGAGGGGGGAGAGAGAGAAAGTGAGAGAGAGAGAGAATAAGGAATGATACAGTAGGTGAGTTCTTGGCACTTGAAACATGTTAGATCTTTTCCCAGGATTATTTTCTTTTTGGCTTTCACCTTTTCTGTGAAAAAACCTGGTTGTGAGAGTAAGGCAGCTTGTTCATCTGGGGGCTGTTTCTGTCTCTCTCTCACTTCTCCTACCCTCTCCCCCTCCCATCCTCTCTTCTCCCCCCCGCCCCCACCCCAGGCAGCTGTGGCTGCATCTCGATTTCAGAATGCCAGCATGAACAGCAGTGCGGAAACCCAAGGAAGGGTCCGTCTACAGTTGTCAGAGCATCACGAGAAGCAGCAAGGAGTGGTGGGCACAAAACCAACTTCCACAATGTGGGGAAAGGAGGAGTCAGTTCGGGAACGAGTTAGGTATTGACCGATAATCACTGTCCGCTTAGGAAGAAGAACCATCTTACAGTAACAGGTGTCACTTTATGTGAGAGGCTTCTGCCTTGAGCACTCCCTCACGAGTACTCACGACCTAACCCATTCTGACCGTGATGAAAAGTTCCGTTTCGTAGGAAGAGCAACACTGGCTCTCTTGGCGCTAAACACTATCGGACTTCCGCTCACAGCATCAGTCCCACTGCTGGACCTTCATGTTCCGGGACCCTGTTTTCTAAGCCAAACATCAAAAAAAAAAAAAAAATTCACAATGGTTTAAATATTAAAATCAAATTACTTAGACACATTTTTGGAATCAGCTATTTTTAAGGGAAAAAACTGTGGAAACTTGGAGCTGTCTTGGATGTTCTGGGTCATGTGGTCACTGCATTAGCAACTCATGTGGGTGATACCCTCGCTCTTCAAATGGTTCTCCCTACCTTCAGGCTTGGGTGAGAAGCCCCCGCTCTGTGTTCCTTCTGAACATGCACACACTCCATCCAAGCACCGCCAACCTCTGTGTATTTTTCTTTTTTTTTTTTTTTTGTTGGAATGATAAACGTACTGCTTGAATCAAAGGCTGGGATGAGCTAAGGCATCTATGAGATTCTGCAAGATTATGCCTCAAATTTTAATATAGTTTTCTTCATGCTCAAACTCTGAACATTCTGGATCCATTGTTGGAATGTTTAATCGCATGTTTATCATAAAAAGCCGCACTCACGGTAGACAGACTCGGTGCTCTCATTTGAGTAGGTCATGGGTTTCTGAATTAAGAATCACACAGTAGGACAAGGCAAAGGATCATTTGATTTACATTTGGATCTGCAGCTACTTAGGCTTCAGTAAAATAATCCCACCTCCTACTGTTGGGAGAAGCTCCAGTTTTCAGGTGGTTTTACTTGTTTTCTGTGCTTTGCCTGTTTGTGAATGTCTTCACTAACACGTTAGTTGTAAGCCTGGACACTTTCTTTCAAAGATGAAAGATTAAAGTCAGAAGTTCCAGTCGGAGCTTCTCTGATTTGCTTTCAAGGGTGATTAATAACGAAGTGGGGACATCTTTGCCGTTTGCTGAAATATTGTGAAGGTTTGTATTTTCTTGGGCACACGCACAGTATAGAAGTGAGGTTCTACCCATCCAGGCTGCCCGAGGGGACCACAAGAGAACCGGTCAGGCATCTGCAAAAACAGACCTAAAAACCCTAAGACCTGGGAGCCAGCACAGTCCCCAAACCATCCGCACATCAGCAAGACACCCAGCCTGGAGAAGAAAGGCAGATGCGAGTGTGAGGGGGCCAGCCTTTAAGAACCTTCCTGGATTCATGGAGGGGAATTATGTAGGAGCTGAGGGAAGGCGGGTGGCTCTAATTCTCACAGAAAATAGTTCCTGGGTGGGACAGGGGAGATAGATGACAGGAGAAAAAGGACTAACCACCTTCTTAGTGATGGTAGCCCAGCCTCTGTAGCTTACCTGTGTAGTACCGTTGCTCTGCTCCATGTGACAAGACATGAGCTTCCTGCTTAATGAGCTCCATTCAGTCCATTATCCCTAGAGCTAAGGAGAACTCTCTCCCCGAAATCGACAAATTATTGTGCAATATGTTTAGTTTCAATGCAGCTGCTTCTTCCTTCTTTTCATTTCTTCCTTCCTGTCCTCCTCTCTCCATCCTTTTCATCCATTCATCCAGAGATACACTGATCACCTCCTTTGTCCCAGGTACTATTCTAAGCACTTATTATACATTACCTCATTGAATTTTAACAACACCCAGATGGCAGCTTTCAATATTCATTATTAATATCCAAAGTTTAAGAAGTTCAGTATATTGCCCAAGGGTCAGCAAACTGTGGCCCATGGGTCAAGTCCAACCTATTTTTGTAAATATAGTTTAACTGGAAGACAACCATGCCTACTGTTCACTTACGCTAAAACTTGAGCAGAGTTGAGTAGATACAACAGAGATCATGTGACCCACAAAGCCTAAAATATTTACTACCTGGCCATTTACACAAAAAGTTTCTAGCCCCTGATCTTGCCCAAAAACACTCAGCAAGGAAGTAGCAGAGTTAGAGATCCAAACCCAGATCCATCTGCCTCAAAAGGCCGTCTTCTTCAGTGCTGGGCCATGCGATAGCAGGTGTCTGAGCTTCGCCCACATGACTCCCAGACACCTCGGGGGAGCTGGCCAGGCTGTTCCATGGTCACAAGAGCAGAACTCACTTACATGACTTAGTAAGTAGCCACCCACTGTCGAGGACCCTCTCCATTAATGATAAAAGCCAGTGAACACTTTTTCCCCCTGGTGAAATAATTATAGAGATGAATGTTGATGCATGTTTTGACTTTGCTGCAAAAGTAGTTCTGTCTTCTCCAGTTTAACTAATTACATTTGTTTCTAAATAAAGGAAATAAAACTCTAGTTGTCAAAGAAGGAATAGATCAGTTGCCTGCGTTCCTGGTATGCTAGGTAGGATAGAAGCTAAAGCAATCATGATGTTGGAGGGAGAGATACTACAAAAAGTCTTGTGCATATCCAAGTAGGTGAGTGCCAACAAGCACCTTGTGAGCCAGAAGAAAACGGGGGAAGATGTTGCTGAGTGGAAATGGACCTTTCCACACGATGGATCTGATGTCAGACAGCTTTTGCCACCATGGTGCCCTAACGATTACTTAGTTTGAAGTGTTTTCTAATGTTGCTTGATGCGAGGTGTACGTTAGACATGTTCCTCGGGTAGAGTTTGATTTTTCTGCTGCTCTGGGATAATACACTCAGTGCTTTGAACACAAAGATATCTTTGCACAAAGCAAGCAGCTTGATAAGCAAGCAGTGACTTGAGGTTGACACATTAGCTGTAAAGAACAGGGAGAGGCCAGATTCCAGAACGGGGAAGGAGTGGTGATAAGGGAACTGTCCTGGCCATAGACCAAGGATCCAAAGGATATAGGGAACCAGGCATGATGATTGAAAACAGCCACTGCTGAGCACCTGCACTACTAGAGGTGGGTGGGAAAGGTGCTGCTGTCATCGGCTTTCACAGCTCATACAGAGTCCCAGTTGAAAGGCACAATAGGGGCCTCCACCAAAGATGTCCCCATCCTAGTTCCCAGAACCTGTGAAACGTTACCTCCCATGGGGAAAAAAAAAACCAACAACTTTGCATATGTGATAAGGATCTTGAGATGAATATATTATCCTCGATAAGCTGGGTGGGCCCAATGTAATCACAAGGGTTCTTCTCAGTGAAAGAAACTTGAAGATGCTCTACGGCTGGCTACGCCAACGGAGGAAGGGGCCGTGAGCCAAGGAATGCTGATCACCTCTAGAAACTGGAGCAGGCAGAGGGGTGCATTCTCCCTTAGACTCTCTACAAGGAGCACCGCCTAATCAGCACCCCAATTTTAGCCCAATAGATTCTATGTCAGGCTGCTGATATTCAGATGGGCAGAAGAGGATCAATCTGTAATCATAAAATAATAAATGTGTAACGTTTTAAGCTACTAATTGGTGGTAATTTGTTGCAGCAGCAATAAGAAACTAACACAGGCCCCAAGACCGGGGGCAGTAAGAGAGAAACACCATCCAGATGTGGCTTTAGGTCCCCAGCAAGCGGCTGAATGGCTGCCAGGCCGGCACACCGGTCGCCCATCTAGGAATTCTCGGCTATGGTGCTGCTTGAATCAGAGCGTGAAGACAGAAAATCCCCTTCGTTTTTCAAACTTAATCCATCCCATGAATTTTAATTTGAAATCCTACATTATTTATCTACGAATCCTCATGTAAGTATCTGCGTACAGGGAAAGAAAGGGAAATTACCTGTTGGGCAGGTGGCATGGAAACAGAGGGCATTAGAGATTGAGAAGCATTTGCCACACGGGCCTGAGTGAGTTCACCCTGTGGTGGCTCTCGGGACTGTTCATGGGTTAGTGACAGTGACCTGAGGACAATGGAAACGACGGGGTGCGGAGTCCCACACCACAGATCCTCTCTGAGTGACTGAAGTTTTGTTTACCGTGGTGAGTGGTACCACGGAAATGATCTTGCAGCCGGGCCTCCTTAACTTAGTCGTGATGGAGTGATGCGATCGCCCAGGGAACCTTCACGGAACAAGAAAATTCCTTAGTCTCAATGAATGGATGACAATAAACTTGGGAAAGTTACACTTATACGTATATTAAAAATAGATGGATGCGTGCATCCCCAGATGAGAGATGATAATTATGTAAATAAAATTTGAAATAACCACTTTGTAGTACAGAGAATTTAAGCATCAAGAAATGCTTTAAATTCCATGTCATGGTTAATTTTACTCCTGAAATCTATGAATAAAAGGGTAGAGCTATGAGAAAATGGATATAACTTAAGCTGAAATGCATGAATAAGGAATTGAAAAATATAATAGGCAACAATGTGCTGTATCTCAACATTTAAGAGGCTCGAGATCCATATTTTCCTTTGATGTGCAATTACACAAACTTATAGTCCTTGAAAAAGTGTTATTATTTTTGTTGCTGGAATTGCTTGTAATAAGAATAACAGATATGTTTAGAAATGTGCCTGGTTGATTATATCTGAACAAACATCATGGTAATAATTCTTATTTTTGGAAATGCTAGGATTCTGAAATTACACATCAAATTCATAACCTCTCTACCTGGAAGTCTCGGGTTCGGTTTTGTTTCAGAGAAAAAACCAACTTTCGGACAATGGATACTGAATTCCAGATCTAGTGGCTAGGACAAGATTCAAGGGGAGTTCCAAACACCTGCTGAATAATACCTGTGAATTCTCAGCTTAAAAGCATCACCAAGAATTCTGCAGGCTGGTGTCCACATTGAATTCTTCACACTTGCATACAATTCGGCTATATATTACTCACATAAACTAATTATTAACTACTAGTCTGCAAGGATTCTTCCTTTGGCTTCTAAGGAAAGTCATTGAGTTAATGTTGAATACGCCCCTAAAAATTGGTACTTGTGAAAATAACAGAGTTGAGCAACAATTTGAATAATATTAGGCCACATTAACCCATGTTTGGTTACCATTGGATGCGATCAAGAAATCCTGGGGGAGGGCTGTGGGCCTTCAGTTCATTGTGGCCACACAGAGGTTGCCCAGGCCCTGGAATTCTTTCATCGTTTCAAAAGAGGGCAAAAGTCTCAGGTGAGTAAAGACTGAGTCACACTTCAGATGATTTAGATTTAGCATCATGAAACAATTCATACCAGTTACACATAAATTATATAACCTTTATGCTGTGCAGCAAACTGTTTTTTCTGCTACATTTCAAACAGATGGAGAGAAACACCTTACAGAAAAAAATGATCAACATGGGGGTATACTCCATCAAACTGTTTGAGGGAGAAGCAAATGTTTGGTGAAGAGAGAATGCAATCACCATTGCCTTTAAGAATGCACAGGTAGGTCCTGGTTGGTGTGGCTCAGTGGGTTAAGCACTGGCCTACAAACCTCAGGGTCGCTGGTTCAATTCCCAGTAAGGGCACATGCCTGGGTTGCAGGCCAGGTCCCCAGGTGGGGGCGCATGAGAGGCAACCACGCATTGATGTTTTTCTTCCTCTGTTTCTCCTTCCTTTCCCCTCTCTCTAAAAATAAATAAATAAAGTCTTTAAAAAAAAGAATGCACAGGTAGGATTTTTTAATCATTTTTAATTTTTCAATTACAGTTGACATCCAATATTGTATTAGTTTCAGGTGTACACCCCAGTGATTAGACATTAAATATATATCATTCCGAAAAATCTCGTACCCGTCTAACACCACACACAGTTCTTAGAATATTGTTGACTGTATCCCCTCTGGCATACTTTACATCCCTGTGACTGTCCTGTAACGCCAGATTTGTAAGGGAGGTCCACGATGGGAAAAGTGCTTGCCCCAGCACGTGCAGATCTGACAGCCTGAGAAAATGTCATCCGGGGGCCTCTCTTGTATTCTTCCAGGAACCGAATAGTGCTGACACGCAGGATGGGTGAAGAGTGATACATTAGCCTTCAGGGAACACGGTGGCCCAGACGGGGGAGGGATAAAATGGGGTGAGAGCACCGAGCTATAGAGTAGGTCCCCAGTTCCAGCACGCATGGGTGCCACGTGGAGGGGGTCTGAGCACAGAGGGCTGAATCCCACCCCCAGGGTTTCTGATTCAGGAGGTTTAGGGCGGGGCCTATGAATCTGCATTTCTAGCAAGTTCCTGGTGGTCTGCTGGTCCAAGGGCTATACTCTGAGAACCGCTGGTCTAGCTGCACCACCCAGAAGCCAGAGTGGTCCACCCCTGCTCCCTTCTCCTTGTGCTTAAAACTCAAAGTCCTAACATGACCCGCAAGGCTCTCCATGACCTGAGTCCTGTGACCTTCCTGGCATCATCTCCTGCCACTCTCCCTGTCGCAGGCTCCATTCCAGGTTCATGGTCCTCCTGCTGCTCCCTAAACATGCCAAGCTTGTTTCCCCCTCTAGTCCCTGGTGATGCTGTCCCCTTAACTCAAAATGCTCATCCTACAAAATCTTCAAATGGCTTGCTAGCTCACTGCATTCAGAGAGGCCTTCCATACCAACCTATTTGAAATGGCCCCTTCTCCATCCTCAGAACCTTCCTCCTCACTTTCCATCCCCTTTCTTGGTTTAACCTTTTCACATCACTTTCACCTGGACAAACAATACTTTCTTCCTTTTTTAAAAAAATTTAATTTAAATTTTTAATTTTAACTTTTTAATTTTTTTAATATTATTGTTCTTATACAGTTTTGTCTTTTACTCCCATCCCAGCCCACCGCCCCAGCCCTCCCCACCTTCCTCCCATTTCCACCCCCTCTAGTTTTTGTCCATGTGTCCTTTATACTTGCTGCTCCAAACCCTTCCCCTTTTCCCCTGAAATTCCCTCCCCTCTCCCCTCTGGTCACTATCAGCCCATCTCAATTTCAGTATCTTTGGTTATATTATGCTTGTTTGTTTGTTTTTTTGATTAGGTTCCTGTTAAAGGTGAGATCATATGGTATTTGTCTTTCACCTCCTGGCTTATTTCACTTTGCATAATGCTCTCCAGTCCATCCATGCTGTTGCAAAGGGTAGGAGCTCCTTCTTTCTTTCTGCTGCATAGAATTCCATTGTGTAAATGTGCCATAGTTTCTTGATCCATTCTTGATCCAGTTTCTTGATGGGCACCTAGCTTGCTTCCAACACTTGGCTATTGTAAATTGTGCTGCTATGAACATTGGGGTGCATAGATTCTTTTGGATTGGTGTTTCAGGGTTCTTAGGATATAATCCTAGCAGTGGAATTGCTGGATCAAAAGGTAGATCTATTTTTAGTTTTCTTAGAAAATTCCATACTGCTTTCCATAGTGGTTGTACCAGTCTGCAATCCCACCAACAGTGCACTAGGGTCCCCTTTTCTCCACAACCCCTCCAACACTTGTTGTTTGTTGCTTTGTTTATGATGGCCATTCTGACAGGTGGGAAGTGGTATCTCATTGTGCTTTTAATTTGCATCTCTCTGATAGCTAGCGATATTGAGCATCTTTTCATGTGTCTCTGGATCCTCTGTATGTCCTCCTTGGAGAAGTGTCTGTTCAAGTCCTTTGCTCATTTTTTAACTGGGTTGCTTGTCTTCTTAGAGTGCAGTTGTGTAAGTTCTTTATATATTTTGTAGATTAAACCCTTGTCTGAGGTATCATTGGCAAATATGTTTTCCCATACAGTTGGTTCTCTTTTTATTTTAATACCATTTTATGTTGCTGCCTCCTTTGTCGAATATTAATTGGCCATAGAGAATTGGGTTTATTTCTGGGCTCTCTGTTCTATTCCACTGGTCCATGTGCCTGTTTTTGGGCCAGTACCAGGCTGTTTTGATTGCAGTGGCCTTGTAATACAGTTTGGTGTCAGGTATTGTGATCCCTCCTACTTGGCTCTTCTTTCTCAAAATTGCTGCAGCTATTCGAGGTCATTTATGGTTCCATATAAATTTTTGAAATGTTTGTTCTATGTCTGTGAAATATACTATTGGTACTTTGATAGGTATTGCATTGAGTCTGTAAATTGCTTTGGGTAGTATGGACATTTTGATGATGTTAATTCTTCCAATCCATGAACATGGTATATGTTTCCATTTGTTTGTGTCTTCCTTCATTTCTTTCTTCAGTGTTGTGTAGTTTTCTGCATACAGGTCTTTTACCTCCTTGGTTAGGTTTATTCCTAGGTATTTTATTTTTCTTTTTGCTATATCGAATGGGATTTTTTCCTTGACTTCTGCTTCTGCTCTTTCATTGTTGGTATACAAAAATGCCTTTGAGTTCTGGATATTGACTTTGTATCCAGCTGTTTGGCCAAATTCATTTATTAGGTCGAGCAGCTTTTTGGCCAAGTCTATAGGATTTTCTATGTACACTATCATGTCATCTGCAAACAATGATAGCTTTGTTTCCTCCTTTCCAATTTGGATGCCTTTTATTTTCTTCCCTTGTCTAATTGCTGTGTCTAAGACTTCCAATACTCCATTGAATAGAAGTGGTGAAAATGGACAACCTTGTCTTGTTCCTGATCTTAGTGGAAAAGATTTTAGTTTTTGCCCATTGAGTATGATGTTGGCTGTAGGTCTCTTATATATGGCCTTGATTATGTTGAGGAATGCTCCCTCTATTCCCACTTTGCTGAGTGTTTTTATCATAAATGGGTGCTGTACCTTATATCAAATGCCTTTTCGACATCTATTGATATGATCATGTGATTTTTGTCTTTGCTTTTGTTTATGTGATGTATTACATTTACTGATTTGAGAATGTTGAACCATCCTTGCATCCCTGGGATGAATCCCACTTGGTCATGGTGTATGATCTTTTTAATGTGTTGTTGGATGTGTTTGCCAATATTTTGTTGAGAATTTTAGTGTCTATGTTCATCAACAATATGGGCCTGAAGTTTTCTTTCTTTGTTGTGTCTTTATCTGGTTTGGGGATTAGGATGATGCTGACTTCATAAAAAGAGTTTGGGAGTCTTCCATCATTTTGGATTTTTTTGAAAAGTCTGTGAAGGATAGGAGTTAGCTCTTCCTTAAATGCTTTGTTAAATTCTCCTGTGAAACCATCTGGTCCAGGGCTTTTGTGTGTCAGGAGTTTTTTGATTACTGCTTCAATTTCATCTGCTGTTATTGGTCTGTTCAGGCTTTCTGCTTCTTCTTCATTGAGTTTTGGGAGATTATATTTTTCTAGAAACTTGTCCATTTCACCTAGGTTTTCAAATTTCTTGGCATACAGTTCTTCACAGTAATTTCTTACAATCCTTTGCATTTCTGTGGTGTCAGTTGTAATCTCTCCTCTTTCATTTCTGATTGTGTTTATTTGGGTCTTCTCTCTTTTTTTCTTAATGAGCCTGCTTAAAGGCTTGTCAATTTTGTTTATCTTTTCAAAGAACCAGCTCCTGGATTCACTGATCCTTAGAATTGTGCTTTTAGTCTCTATGTCATTTAATTCTGCTCTGATCTTGGTTATTTCCTTCCTTCTACTTGCTCTGGGCTGTCTTTGTTGTTGTCCCTTGAGTTCTTGTAGATGTAGGGTTAAGTTGTCTGTTTGAAATGTTTCTATCTTTTTTAGGTAGGCCCGTATTGCTATGAACTTCCCTCTGAGGACTGACTTCACTGTGTTCCATAAGTTTTGGGTTGCTGTGAATTCATTTTCATTTGTTTCCAGAAACTTTTTTATTTCTTCCCTAATTTCATTCTTGATCCATTTATTGTTTAATAACATGCTATTCAATCTCCATGATTTTGAGGATTTGGGGTTTTTCCCCCTTGGGGTTGCTTTCTAGTTTCAGTCCCTTGTAGTCAGAGAAAATGCTTGGTATGATTTCAATTTTCTTGAATTTGTTGAGTCTTGTTTTGTGTCCTATCATGTGGTCTATCTTTGAAAATATTCCATGTGCATTTGAAAAGAATGTGTATTTAGTTTCTTTGGGATGAAGGGCTCTCTATATATCAGTTATGTCCATTTCATCTAGAGTATTGTTCAAAGCCACAATATCTTTGTTGATTTTTTGTTTGGAAGATCTGTCCATTTTTGACAGTGGGGTGTTAAAATCCCCTACTATAATTGTGTTGCTGTCAATATCTTTCTTGAAGTCCTCTAAGATTTTCTTTATTTATTTAGGTGCTCCTATGTTGGGTGCATATATATTTATGATGTTTATGTCTTCTTGTTGGATTCTGCCCTTGAATATTATGAAGTGACCTTCTGGGTCTCTCTTTATGGCCCTTCTTTTTAAGTCTATTTTGTCTGATATGAATATTGCTACCCCGGCTTTTTTTTCCTGTCCATTTGCTTGGAAAATTTGTTTCCAGCCCTTCACTTGGAGTCTGTGTAGGTCTTTTGTCCTGAGGTGGGTCTCTTGTAGGCAGCATATGGGTGGGTCATGCTTTCTTATCCATTCAGCTATTCTATGCCTTTTGATTGGATCATTTAATCCATTTACATTTAAGGTTATTATTGATAGGTACTGATTCATTGCCATTTTCGTATATGTGTTCCTCTCTTTCCCTCTCTCTTTTCCTTCCTTTCTTTAAAGCAGTCCCTTTAGCATCTCTTGCAGAACTGGTTTGGTAGAGGTGTATTCTTTTAGACTTCTTTTGTCTGGGAAGCTCCTTATTTGGCCTTCTATCTTGATTGAAAGCCTTGCTAGGTAAAGTAGTCTTGGTTGCAGGCCTTTGGTTCTCATTACTTGGAATATTTCTTGCCATTCTCTTCTGGCTTGGAGCGTTTCCATTGAAAAGTCAGCTGCTAACCCTATCGGGGCTCCCTTGTATGTTACTTCCTTTTTCTCCCTTGCTGCCTTTAAGATTGTCTCTTTGTCTTGGAATTTTGCCATTTTAATTATGATGTGTCTTGAAGTGGGCCTCTTTGGGTTCCTCTTGTTTGGGACTCTCTGTGTTTCCTGTATTTGTGTGACTTTTTCTCTCATCAAATTAGGGAAGTTTTCCATCATTACTTTTTCAAATAGGTTTTCTATTCCTTGCTCTTCTTCTTCTCCTTCTGGTATCCCTATTATATGGATATTATTACATTTCATATTGTCTTGCATTTCTCTTAATCCCTCTTCATTCTTTCTGAGCCTCTTTTCCTTTTCTTGCTCTTTCTGGATGTTTTTCCTACTTGGTCTTCCAATTCACTAATCCAATCTTCTGCTTCATCAATTCTGTTTTTCATTCCTTCCACTGTGTTCTTCAGTTCAGAAATTGTACTCTTCATTTCCTCCTGGCCCTTGTCGATAGTTTCTATTTCCTTTTTCATGTTGATATAGTTTGCAGTGAGTTCATCGTAGCTTCCCTGTAGTTTCTGGTAGCTCATTGAGAGCTCAGGGAGCTTCCTAACAACCATTGTTTTGAACTCAAAATCTGATAGTTGAGTTGCCTCTGTTTCATTTAGCATTCTTTCTGGGGCTTCCTCCTTTCCTTTCATTTGGGGATTGTTTCTTTGTCTTTCCATTGTTTGTGAGGCTCTTCTTGTTAGCCTCAGCTTCTTAAATTGATCTGTTCTGGCTCCCTGGGTTTATGGTGTGAACTTCTGTGCTAGAATATCTGTGAGATTCAGTGGTGCTGTCTCCTTCGGGTATCCTGGTGTTCACAGCTTCCACTGTCTCATCTGTTGAAATGCCCCCTCTTTGGGGCCAACTCTGTTTTTTTCACAGTTCCAGGGTTTTTTTAATTTGTTTTGTTTTTGCCTCACTCGTGGGTATTTAAAAAGAGAAAAGAGGAAGAAAAAAATGAAAAAAGAAGAAAGAAAAAGAAAAGAAAACAAGAAGGAAGAAGAGATAAAATTGGAAAGAAAGGAAAAAGGAATAAAACAAGAAAGAAGTAACGAAACAAAAGGAGCATCTGGTTTTCCAATGTCCACTACAATTTTTGATCTCCTGTTTTCAAATATGCTGTGTTTCTGATGGCTGTTTGCTCTGTTCCGCTGTAAATTGGCCAGGTTTTTCTCCTGTGTGTAGGGGGAAGTAGAATGTGCTCCGTCCTACTGTGCTGCCAACTTCCTCTCTCCACAATACTTTCTAATAGTTTGTCTCCCCTAAGAACACGGACTTTGTTTGGTACACCGCTATGTTCCCAGCGTACAGACAAGTAACTGATATATAATAGGCATTCAATGCATATTTATTAAATGAAAGGACAAATGATTGATTGAATAAGCAGACTGATCAAAGAAGCCAGCCCCCACACTGAAAAAGACAATGGGGTAAAGGTACAAGGTTTCAAAACCAAGCCTGGGTGTAGGAAAACAATCTGGAAACGAGAGAAGCTGCTGGGCAGAAGGTAGGTTGAACCATGTCCGCTCACAAGGAGTCAATTGTGCACATCTCCTCCCTGCCCCACATTTGGTGACTTTGCACTGATAGTTTAAAATCAGCTCCGGTAGGAAGATTTACACCAAAGAAATTGGCAAACACTGCAAATCAAGCCCGCACCACCCCCGGCCCCCACAGAGAGCCTGTTTATCCAGGCACCACTGGTCTAGAGAGAAACACATTCCAGTGCTCAGTCTGATGGCCAAACCCTGGACCTGCCATCAGATGAGCTGGTTGCCAGCTGCAGGAGGAAAAATGAGACATATTGGGGGAATAAGAAGGGGTAGATTTGGAGAGCTCATCCAAATCCTGCTCAGGGGTGTTCATCCATTAGGGCTGAACAGCCGCCCTGCCAGAGCTGTCCAAACCTCGAATCAGTGCACAGGGGACATGTGCTTTTTGTGTGTGATGTCCACAGCTCCTCCCTCTCCAGATGTGCTGTGGGGCAACCGATCCCTTCCCTGGTGCTGGGGGGGATACAAGGCCGAGGGTCCTGCTGACCAATGCTAAAGGCAGACCCGCCAATGGTTTTCAATGGTTTTCAGCCGCGCAAGTCAATAAACCTCCCTCTCACTTACAACTAAGTGACTTTTTAAAGGCAAGATACAAAATAGCACAAACCCAAGCAGAGTAAAAATAAATAAAATACATACTCAAGGCCACCAACAACAGAATGGAGTAAGTACCAGTAAAAATTATTTTACTCTGGGTGGTTATAGGGTTTTTTCCTTTCTCTAAACATTTCTTTTTGGCTTATATTTTAGTCACATTTTCTTACCAGTTAAAAAAATCCATAATATATAGGTTGGATTTAAGTTTTCTATTCTGTTTACAAACTGTTTTCTTACACACCAGAAATTATATATATATATATGAAATACCCACAGATTATTAAAAAAATTAAAATGGCAGAACTGATTTAAATACCAGATATTTAAAGAAAGGCCAGAAAAATAAATCTCTTGTAAAAAAGATTGCCAAAGCACCTTAATTATAAGGTTTCAGACAGATTTTTTATGACTTGAACGTGGGAATGTTAAATTACCTTCCCAATTGTTTCTTTTAGTCATTAATGTCTTCCACGGGATGACAAGGTGACCTTTGAGTTTCAACCAGTTCAGCAAATGCCCAAATTCTGCCCTGACTTCTCCAGAGAGCTGAGCTTTAGTCGAACTGCAACTTCACCCTCTTCCAGGCTCTGCACCAGCCTGGCAACGGCACTGAACTTCGTACAACAGGGCGAGAAATGGCATTCACTGGTTAGAGTCTAGGTTTAGGCCTCCCTCTTCTTTCAGCACCAATTTGGGCCAAAGGGTAACCCTGATTGTCAGTTTCCCTTGGCGGGAAGCGGGGACTCACAGTCTGTGCCAGGACCCCTGGGCCTCACTCTGCCAGCCCCCGTCTCCGCCCCCACTCAGCGCCCTCTCTAATCCCCAGGGCGTTTCCTGGCCTCAGCTCTAACGAAGACTCTGCATTTTATGAAGCATTTTGCAGGGAACACAGAAGGGTAGGTTGCTTTGCCAGGCCAGGGACTGTGAACCAAGGAGCTGTCTGCTCTCTTCACTGAGCACGTGGCTCCACCTCCTTCTCTGAGAGGTCCTCCGTGGCTGGGAGACACGCCCGGGGGAGGAAGCCTTCCACCAAAGATGATGGGACTGAGTGATGGAGAGAGCTGAGTGCCATTCACAAGGCAGTGCTCTTGAAACCTGGGCCATGTGAGGCGCCTGAGGAGGCCCAGCTGGGGTCCCGACTCTTCTCCTGCCGCCTCTCAGGGAAGCGCCAAGAACCCACTGCTAAGCCTGGAACTGCGTGGGCAGGTTAAAAAGACCGACAGCCCCTGTGCGCCCAGACTGGCCATTGTGACCTCCGGGACAGCCGCTCCTGGGGTCCTGCAGCCTTTCTAATCTGCCTGCCCACGCCTCAGACCAGGGAATCTTCCCCAGAAGCCCACAGGAACTTGTCACTCTCTCATTAAGAATCTGCAACGTGTCCCTGAAGGGAAACACCCGAGCACAGCACTCAAACCCCTACCGATGTGCCGATATGCTGGGACATCCTCTGAGACTCAGGGCACTGAGCGCTGGTCCCAGGGGAGAGCCCAGGCTCTCCCTTTGTGCGTGCCCCTGCCCCTCTCTCTGCTTCAGACCAGCTGCCGTAGCCCAGGTCACACCCTTTCCTGTGATGAGTGTGTCTGGGGGATGTTGTGGAGACTAAACTATCTTGCAGGAAGAGCCATGGCCCAGGATTTGCCTCCCCTCCGGCCATGAGTGCCCTGAGTTCAGGGACCCACCAAGGTGGTCGTCACTGCACCCCCAGAGTCCGGCCCTGGGAGCGGGCAGAGAGCCGTCTGGGAGGGAGTCTGAATGGGGAGCTCCGGCTGCATGCGCATTAAAATAAAGACCTAGAATAATGAAGACTAGTTCATTGACACGGCCTTAATCACAGCACTCAGTCCTTCATCAGTAACTTGCCTCCCTATACGCTTTCCGGATTACTGAGTGTGCGCTCATCCATGACCTCATTTGAGGCACAGCAAACGCCTTGCCTTCCCTCCCATTACACAGGGGGGGAACCTGAGTCCTGGAGAAGTTCGGAACCTTGCTAGGTCAATCAGAAGTAAGACCTGAGGCTCCTGCGGGGCTTTCCTCACGTCGTCACCCAAGTGAGTAAGTCTGTAAATTCTCCCTGAGCATGCAAACGGTCAGGCAGGATCTATTGCACTGGAGAAACTGGCAACAAATCCCTTCAACTGAAAAAGTCCAAACCGGAGAACACTAGTAGTAATCAAACAGCGTGGTATTGGCAGAAAGTAGATCAACGGAACAGAAATGAAGTGCCCAGAAATAAACACATGTGTGTATGGTCAATTTATTCATGACACAGGAGGCATGAATATACAATGGGGGAGGGACGGTCTCTTCAATAAGTGATGCTCGGAAGACTGGACCGCCACGTGCGAAAGAAGGAAGCTAGACCACTATTTTATACCATGCGCAAAAATTAACTTAGAGTAGATTAGAGATTTGCACATAAGACCTGAAACCATAAAACTCCTAGAAGAAACATGGGCGGAAAGCTCCCCATCATCGGTCTTGGTGATGGTCTTCGGATCTGTCCCCAAAAGCAAAGGCAACGAAAGCAAAAATAAAGAAGGGGGACTCCACCAAACTAAAACCCTCCTGCACATCAAAGCAAAGCATCGACAAAATGAGAACCACTAGTGAAGCAAGAAAGGTGAGTAAGCCGGACGCTGCCAGCACCCTACCAGGAGCCCAGAGGTCCCAGGCAGCCGGCGTCGTGGTCCCTCTGCCCCAGGGGAAGGGGTTCGCTCTGAGGGAATACACTGGACCTTGGGCTATACCAAGTGGGGAAAAGTTAACCTTCCAGGAGCCGGCTTCATCCAGTGTGGGAGGAGAATGGGTGAATGAACAGTCTCACTTTCTAAGGTGCGTGTCCAGCAGGGCCTCCTGTGGGAATAAACCTCAGCTGGCCACAGTAACCACCACCCGCCCCGTTAAATACCACTTACTGCATTTATGCATATGCCTTATGCATTTATGCCTTACTCTTCCCTCATGTTTTCTGACATCACCTCCCAAGGAAACCACCTGCACCCAAATCAGGAACTGTTTTTTTTTTTGTTTTTTTTTTAAGATTTTATTTAATTATTTTTAGAGAGAGGGGAAGGGAAGGAGAAAGAAAGGGAGAGAAATAGCAATGTGTGGTTGCCTCTCATGAGCCCTACACTGGGGACCTGGCCTGCAACCCAGGCATGTGCCCTAGACAGGGAATAAAACCAGTGACCCTTTGGTTTGCAGGCCAGCACTCAATCCACTGAGCCACACCAGCCAGGGCAGGATCTGTTTTTAAGGGAAACTGAAATAAGACAGGAATGGATGGACTTCGTATGAAATAGGAAATCTGGGCTGAAAAATAGATCAGGTCACTGGGGTCCCTGGGAGCAGAGCAAAGGTACCTGGCAGAAAAACACTACGTGACTGACACTTGGTGACATAGTACCCACATTTCAGATGAAGAGAGTGTGTGTGTGTGTGTGTGTGTGTGTGTGTGTGAGAGAGAGAGAGAGAGAGAGAGAGAGAGAGAGAGAGAATGTCTTGGAGGAAACTGGTAACTAAGTGAACAGAATTACAGTGATAAAAATCAGTGCATTTCACCGGAACACACTAGAAATACTTGCATTACATTCACCATGCAGCTCTTCTGAGAACTAAATCAATAGACTCCACGTGAAGTACCTACCACTGTGCCTGGCACAGAGTGAACCACAACAAAAATTGTTAATTAGTGTAGTGAACACTGTGCCATGACTCCTAGATTCTCCTGACCTGGCCGCCACACCCCCCGTGACGGCCGAGAGGGCCTTTCTGAGGGATCGCAGCTCCCCACCCACACCCTTGCCCCACTCCGGGAGACGCCCTGAGCCGATGCAGAGGCCTCGCCCAGGAAGCACCACCTCCCCCCGCCGGCCCGCACCAGTGGCAGACTGGCACAGGCTGGGCCAGGCTGGCCTCTGCCGGGAGCCGGGGAGGGGGCGACTCCGCAATTCGCTTTATGGCCCATGGGCCAAATCCGCCTTGCCGCTTGTCTTTGTACATAGTGACTGGCACGTGGCCACACCCACTCCTTTGGTTTTTGCTACAACAGAAGTTGAGGAATTGCAAGAGAGGCCGAGTGGATCCCCAAACCTGAAGTGTTTACTTACCGGCCCTTTGCGGAAGAAGCTTGCCCGTCCCTACTCCAAAGCTGCACTGTCCAGTAGGGCAGCCACGAGTCACGTGTGCATAGTTACGTTTAATTAAAATTGCATCAGATTAGTATTTCAGTTCCTCAGCTATACCGACCACGTTTCAAGTGCTCCGTAGCCCCAGCGGCTGGCGGCTGCGCTGCGGGACAGCACAGACACGGGATGTTCCCGCCGTCTTGGAAGCTGCACAGCGCTGCTCCAGACCCTTCAGTGTGTGGATCAGGTGGAGGCTGGATGTTCCCTGATCACATCCTTACTCTGCTCCTCCCCCCTCTGAGCCCGTTTCCCTCTCCCCTGTACAGGTCCCTCCTTTAAGCAATCGCATGTACCTGCACCCCTGTTTCAGACTCTGCTTCGAGACAGCCCCACCTAAGACAGTTATTTAGACCTTTGGGTGGCATCCCCAGGTCCACATCTTTGCCTCTTTTGTAAAAGGCTCCATGCTACTGAGTCACAGAGGAGAATGCCAGGTTTCCCCCTCAATCTCCCAGTCCCCAGCACAGTGCCTATCACAGAGAAGTCTTTCAATAAATATGGAATGAATGAATGAATGACAGAGAGATAAATGGCCCCCTGCCATGATGCAGACCAGACCCCCAGCCCATATCCCAGAGTTCTTCTTAGTCCGTTCCTGCTGCAGAATTCAGGCTCAATATCTCAGCCATTCAGCCTTGCCCAGAAGTCCAGCTGTGGCAGCTAATAGATGAAACCATTCAATTTTCAAGTTCCCCCAAGTCTGGGCTGTGGAATAAGCCAGACCTCCAGAATGCTCCACACCCAGATCTTAGCACTCAGCCCCAGGACCCCACTCCGCAGACACCCCTGAGAGGCAGGGGCAGGAGACCTGAGAATGGAGCACGTGGCTGCATCTTCCCAGACCCACTAACAAGGACAGTGTCTGCGAGACAGGCTGATGCTCATTAAACTAAGGCTCTTGTGGCCAGTTCCTCTCCGATTTCAGGATCAGGAAAAATAGTCTCACAATCTGGACTTCTGGTCTCATCACAAGATGCTGCCAATCACATCTGAAGTGGCCAGAGGAAAAAGAAATCATTAAGGAATAACAAAGGCAGGGATTTCTCCTCCGAGACAAGCTTCGCAGGAACCTGCTGGCCCCACTCAATGGGGCATCCAGGGACACTTGCAGGCAGCAGCTTGGATGTGACCTTTCGGCAGTGCTTTTCTCCAAGTCTAGCTGAGCATACTCTTCCCCTGATGCCTGGGGGATGGGGCTCGTCCTGAGGTGTGTTGGGGGTTTGCGAAGCTCTCCCAGAGCCCTGGCCCGACCCGCAGGTCTGTGGCACGTTGTGCATGTGCTGGGCTGGCTGCCGTCGTACTGAACACAGAGCATCCAGGGACACAGGGCAAAGTAAGAGCTCATTTAGGGGGTCCTTCACGATTGTCCTTCATTCATAGAAAAGGGGGTGCTGGGTGGTGTACCCCTGTCCTACGGCACCCTTCCACCTCTCCAAGGATCCTTTGGTCCTGCCAGCTGACCAAGCCTGCGTTTCTCATTAAAACATTTGTTTAATCACAAAACCACGGTGGGGACGCAGCTGATAAGGCGAGGAGGAGAAACAGCAGACCCTGTCATTGGGTGAGAACCTGCCCACGTGAAGGGCAGGTCCGGGGACCAGGAAGGTCCCTGCAGCCCCAATCTTGTACCTGCGCAGAGGTGGCCTGGGCGTCTGGGGCCACATGTCCTGGGACTCCAGGGCACACCACGCATGTAGAAGTCCTGGAATGGGGCAAGGCCCCAGCCCTGCATGAAGGCACCTGCGTCCCTGGCCACACGGAACACTCGTCTCCCTTGTCCACCTGTCACTCACTTCGTATATTCGCCATATCCCGCTCTCTTCGTTCACCTGGGCCGCTGTAACTAAATTCCATAGGCTGGTGGCTGATAAACGACAACTCTACTTCTCACAGTCTGGAGACTGGAAGTCCAAGATCACGGTGCAGATGTGGTTCTGGTGCGAGCCCTCTTTGGGGTTGCAACTGCTGACCTCTCCCCAGGTCCTCACTCAGTGGAAGAAGGGGCTAGCAAACTCTTCGGGCCTCTTTTTATAAAAGCACTAATCCCCTTCTTTGGAGTTAAAAGATACAGTTGCTGGTTGAGGCAGTAAGTCCCTGGTCCCTTGGGATTCCATGGAGGTCTTTGAAGAGTCCATGGGTTCAAGCTCCATTTATGGCAAAAAGTGCTTATTCCATGCACTTCCCTCTGAAGCTGGGAGACACAATCCAGCCGCAACTAGAGAACCGCTTTGCACTTGCATAGCCCTTGAGAGTCTACAGAACAGAACCAATCAGAGCATCATCCCAGCTGCTGGACACCTGCAAGGCCTACCCCTCAGGTCTACATTACCCAAGCAGGGGGAAGAAGAGGAGGGCAGTAAAGGGCCCTCACCAACCTTTGACCCTTTGACCTCTCCGAGAAGTCCGGCCCACAACTATCCTTATAGCTCACTGGTCAGAATGTGGTCGCATGGGCCATGTCCAATTGCAAGGGGGGCTGGGAAATGGAATATTTTTACCTGGTCATATCACTGCCCAAGTGAAATCCAATCTCAAGAGGAAGAAAGTGAAAATAAATATTGGTTAGGCAACGAGCAGTCCCTTCCA